>JBBPKY010000379.1:0-24089 GCA_038089495.1 Xerocomellus dryophilus
ATAAGCATAGAACCCTTAGGAACAAGATAGAAAGGATGACTAAAGGAACACATGACTAGTACAAGAGAACTAGTCAAAGGAGGAGCGCTGTCCATAAGGAAACAGAGTGAAAGGATATACCCCTACCAGTAGGACTTATGGAGAACGGTGTGAGGAAATCATAAAAGAATAAGAGAAAGCATGGTCCCATCAAAGAGATGGAGACAGTGTATCCAACGAAGAGAAAACATACCTGGGCTGGCGTTAACTCGGTGAAGAAAAGAACAGAGGAAGATACGCATGTGAAGTAGGAAAATTGTAACAAGGCATCGAGAGTTGTCAAGGGCGATTGGAACTGCCAGAGGGTTGTCAACAGCACTGAATATGATGGAATATGTCCCAGAAGTGACAGGAATGAGCGCAGAGTCAAAATGAACCCGTCACATCGAGATAGAGCCACCAGATGTGATATGGGCGAGCTGAAGGCATCGAAAGGTGTCGAGGTTGATTGGAGTCACCGGAATGGTCAGAATTCAGAAAATGTGACTAGAGCTGCAATTGAACCAGCGACCCCCTAGTTGTATACCAGGTGCTCTAACCACTGAGCTATATGGCCGGGATACCAGTATTAGTGCTTTGGGATGGTTAATCCAACACTGTGGGGTTACACCTCCACGGAAATGCTTGCCCATAGGTCTTACAGTAAATGAACAGAATGCACATTTTCAACACGGAACTGAGTCGGATACAACGGGAATGGATGCGGAATAGGTGGCGCAATGAGTGGCGCACACAGTGACTCAAAACGAGTCAATCTGAGGCTGCTAGCTGAAGGCAAGGCAAATCAGTATGGATAGCACCGGTGCACGATGACAGACGCACCTGAGCCACCCCATCCACCATACAGCAACCACAGATGATCCATGGACCACCTGAACCCACCGTGTCATTGAGGATGACTGAAGTCGCAACCTAGAAAGGTCAGCCGAGCAGATATGAGAAGGTCGACTTACCAAGCCATATAGCCAAGTTGAGGCCAAAGCGGGCACATCCAGCACATTGGATATGTTGGATATGGAGTCCAGATGCTGGGGGAGCATCCCAGCATGATACTGGAGCAGTGTAACGCTGCAGAGGTTGAGGAATTGAGATCGCGTGCACCACGGGCAGCACAGCGCTGTTACCCAAGCCATGACATACCATATATGGTAACCGCTCAATGCACTGCACACATGGACACCGATGCTGGACATTATTCATTCAAACATTCACTCTTTCATTGGAATACATAGAAAGGTACACATTCATTTGATTTTACCTAGATTCCTCTGATCTTGCCCATACTCCTTGAGGGGGAGTGTTGTAAATCCATTTTGTATGGGTCAAACAGTAGTAGCTTACATAAGCACGACCTTATTCAGTCGTCTAGTACTGTAGTCTTTTCTTTAATGACTACACTATAGTTTTCTACACTCCACCTTCATATCCACCTCTCTGGACCTCTCGTCAGCCCTCAATGTCACCTGTTCCACTTCCACCTTGGCCTTTCACATGCGTGTCCCCACACTGCTGCCAGTGGTCTGCGTTGGTGCTGTTGGCACGCTTGGCTACATGTGTGCTGTTGCATGCTGCTGTCGTTGCGTTATCACATCCTCATGGGCTACTTGTATGCGTTCCGTTCGGTGGGTGCACGCTGGCTTCAGTATGGCTGGTTGTGGCTTGACCTGCTCACCCCTCGGGCAGCATGCTGGGCTGATCGGGTGTGGTTGCATCTGTGGACGCATTCATTGTCATCATGGCAGCGGTCTCGTCCATGGACATCTCCACCTTGCCATCTTCACCGTTTGTTGTACGAGTTCCCTCACCAGCTTCTCCACCCTCAATGTCGTCCTCCACTGCCTCCTCATGGCTCCTCACCACTCCATGGGCCTCCCTGCTCGACTCCTCGTCTCATGGCATCCATATTGGCTGTGTGATGGTCGTCTCATCATTGGGGACTTGGCAGAGCTCGTTGCTCGCTCTTGTCCTCCGCCCCTTGAGCAATGTGCTCAGAAGCTGTGATGGTGGGTTGCATGACATGCCTGCTGGCCTTGTGGGCCCTGTGCATTTTGCATGCAGGTTTGCGATGTCAGTGGTTGGGTCATTGACCACCCGAGTTGTTGGTTGGGTACCTGGGGCACAACCAATGTGCAATGGGCTTCCATGTCATGGTCTTCCTGGCTGCTCGCATTGGCCGTGAGGCTCACACCACCAGTTGTCACTGCGGCTTCATCCTCACTAACTCTCATGCTAGCCCTCTCGCCCTCTCTGCCCATTTCTTGCCCCTTTTCAACTTGGCTTGGGGTTTCCGTGCCATGTCTCAGCTTGCAACTGTTGGAATTCTGGTATTTCTTATTCAGAATTCTTATTCCTGATACCAGATTCTAGAACAGTCTATGACCTTATCTTTACACTATTCATATTACTCATCCTTATCTTTAGTCATAGATATGATGTCATTTCTTATCTCTTATCATGACGTCATTATCATGCCATATGGTGTCATTCTTGCACCATCCCTTATCAGCCACTCATGGCTTACATTCTTATCTTTTTATCATACAATAATAAGGTTTATGTCAATAGGTACAAACAATACCTAGACACTATATAAGATGGGCCTTACAGCCTATCTCAATAACAACTTCAGTCCACTCAAAGGTTCTAGTGTTCCACTAGTACCTCATCATGACTTCACCTTGCTCTCCAACCAAGAACCATTGTCTAAGTGAGTCTCTCCACTTGGACGCCATATCCCTTCGTGTTCCTGCGCTATCGGGATCATACTCCTGATAGGTTATGAGCCTCACGTAAGCGGAAGGTTATTCGTTGTTTCACATGTTTTCAACAATGCCCTCTATCTTCATGTGCTATGGCTCTTGGTTGGTTACTGGCATGACCTTAGTCATGACCTTGGTCGTCACTGCCTTTGGCGTTGCCTTAGGTACACCCACTGTGGAGACCAATGAACTCTTACAGTTCGCCGTTGTTTCTGAAGAGTTAGTGATTTGCCGAACAGGCAGTCTCTTTCACTTCACCTTTATATCCTGGATAGGTGATCAACGAGCACAACTGACTGTGGCACTCCTATTAGGAGAAAACACAGATCAGGTTGGTTCACCTCCCAGCCCAGAAACACACGAGAGTCCTATTTTGTGAAATTCAAACCTTTGCATGGACTTACCACCTGGATTCCCATATCACGACATCCTACCAGGCATTCCATTCCGAATTCACTGCCCACTTTGTCCTCGAGAACTGGAATTAGACAAAATCTGCTCGCATCCAGCCTTGGGAGTTATAATTCATAGGAGAAGTCAACAAGACGTAGATGCAAGACTAGACAGATCCTTTCCAGATATTCCCCTAGATCTTTGTAGCCACCCTTTTCAGTTTCTTTGATATATCTGTGCCCATAGCCCTCTGATACAAGAAGGATCACCTTCTACTACTGTGGTCACAGAAGCCATACAAACAGCTTTAGATCAAGAAACTTCCTCTGATGGCTCACCTTCTACTCCACCTCCTTCTTGAGAATCAATTCCACCACTCTCCTCATCATCATCCGAACATGTCCATCGAGATTTCCCAGAACCCACTGCTGTACCAGCACGAAGCTTTCAGTATCACAGCCATGGAGGACCTGGCCCATACAGATCTCCAACTGCTCCCAGAAGATCCGAGGCTAGAGGAAGGTCTCATGCCACAGGACGTGGTAGAGCTCAGGTATACAAGGTTTCAAACTCTCACCAAGAATGTTCCCATTGCACGTCTAATGGAAACGTGGAAAACATACCACCCGAACGAGGCAGGGGTCGTAGAACCCGTCAAACTAGGCCCATTCTTCCAAGCAAAGGGCCTTCAACAGTTCGAAGACACTGAGATACCAGGAAAGAACTGTGTGGTCTTCCCCTTGCAGATCAGACCATGTGAGACAAGAACCAAGGACTTACACTTGGTTAATTCTTTCAGGTACATCAACAAGTCTATCGCCTCAGCCTATGAAGGCACTGGTTGGGCATTCCCCACCGAGCACTACTATAATACCCCCACTCTTTGTACACACCATCAGGGTTTCGAAATTATTCCTCGCTTCTTTTTTCCTCCTGATAAAGGTCCTTGGCATATTCTGGAAAATTCTCTTGAACCAAATTGAATACCACCGGCACATGTTATAGAAGATGGATGGGGTTTTGTCACAGAATCAGACCTGGTTTGGCAGACTGAATGGAATGAAGCCTTTGATTCCTATCACCGTACCCGTTTTAATCGTGACCCTGCTTACAAAGTACATCGCAGACTCCAATGACTCCTCAAACAGGTCAAGACTCAAGATGAGCTTGATGCCATATATGAAGGAGTTAGACAAGTTCCTAATGGACAAAGGAATTGCAGAGCTGCACAGGAAGGAGAATGATGTCGACGACTTCTCTAAATCAATCGACCTCTTACATGACACTTTATGTCACCCTGCTTGGCCTCTAGACAGTAGAGAATCCCTTTCATATAATTCAGACTACCTTTTCCCTTCCAGAAATTTCTTGACCCTCAATGCTCAAACTTCACACAAACATGTTCCCTATTTCTCTTGCTCTGATACTAGTATTTGTGTATACGAAGGTTTTCTTACCAATTTATACATTGGTAACCTGCATTATTTTGTGGAGACAAATTTCAACTTGCTCAAAATACAAAACCTTGTACCGATACCTGAAAGGGATCGAGACAACACAAAGAACAAATCATATCAGACAAGAAAGGAACAACATCGAATGTTATGGCAGTCGAGAAATGGGACAGGTAAATGGAAGAAACAGATACTACCGATAGGAACAGTGATAACTGGGAATATTCCAACTTCTTCTTTCTTTCTTGATTACCTTTGTAAAACATTAGTTGACGATTACTTTTCAGATCTCCTTTGATACACCATGACTCTTCCTACCTCTGAAATAAAGTTTGATAACACTCTTGTCAGTTGCATTCCAACCCTTACTGGGCAGAAGAACTATAATATCTGGCAGAAGCGTATTACATCCACACTCTCGGCATACTCTGTTTGGGAATTTGTTGACGGAACTCTCACTTACACTAGTCTCCCTGCTGGTACAGACTTAGCAGAACGACAATCTAAGTGGAAGCTTCTAGACAAACGCATACTTGGCATCATGGCCAGTACAATCAACAATTCCCTTCTCACCCACGTCAACTTTACTTGGGCTGACCCTAATGCTCCCATTTTCATGTCCAAGGTACTCTGGGACAAGCTAAAAAACTTATATGGAACTGTGGGACTTGCTGGGATGTTCCACCTCTTCAAATAAGCCTGGACCTGTCACATCTGTCCTAACCATGCAATGGATGATATCAACTGCCTCATGATGCTCTTCACCCAGATGTCTTCAGCCAGTTTTAATCTCCAAGAAAATGTCCATGCCATGATTCTCCTTTCCAATCTTCCAAATGACTATCATACTCTCACCTCTACCATTGTACAGATGCTTACAGTCACTCAATTTGACATGGAACACTTGACATCGCATATACTTTTGGAAATGGAACTTTATGCCACACGTCATCCATTAGCCACTTGGATTTCTCATGCAGAATCCAAAGACCCCTCTTCCCTTATTAACAGGACTAATGTAATTCAATGTGGTCCTCCAAATCAAAATCAATGGAGAAACCAGACTCCCTCTTATCAGAGACCGTCGAACCAATCTTACCGATCTCCTGGCTATCAGAATCAACCATTGGGTTCTAATCAGAATCCAGGCCAGAAGAAGGGTAAAGGTCCTGCGAAATCAAAATCCCCTAATAAAGGACAGAAGAAAGAGTGGTACAATCAGCGACACCAGTTGAAAGGCAAAGGGAAAGCTCCTGCTTGAGCAAACAAGCATGTTTCCTTCGCAAATGAAGTCCAAATGGACTCCAAACAATCCCTTCTAGATCGGGTACAATTGGAGAACCACAGCATGATGGAAGAAGAAGATTTTATTTTCAGATTCGTAGATCATGAAGAAGATCAACAGGATCATAAGATGGAAGACATGTCTTCTATTACAGCTGCCACCGGATGGGGAGATAGAAATGCCGATGAAGACGACAGAATGATGATAGCTGGGCCATCTAGACAGCCCTTTCGATTTCCTTCCTTCAAGGAAAGTTCCTTTTGAAGAGAAGGAAGCTACCAAGGGACCAAAGACGAAGAAGAAATCGAAGAAGATTTCATTTTCTATCAGAGGATTAGCGAGTTCATCTAATCATTTCAATAACCTTGAAAGATTAGATCATATCCAGGCACTCCTACCTGCTTCACCTATAGAAGTAGCCATGGCTTTACCACCATGAGACCCAGGAGAACGTTGCTTGTACTCATGTGAAACATGTGGATATGATTCTGAAAATGATTATGACCTTTATTTGTATCATGGCACTTTTGTGCTATGAGGAGAAACTGAAAAAGAATTCGCCAGACACCATTGGATGATTGATAGTGGTTGCACTGATCATCTTTCCCCCTTCAAAGATGACTTTGCACATCTAGGATCTCAAACTTGTTATGTAGTTGTTGCTAACAGAGAACGAGTTCCTATGTATGGTCCTGGCAAAATAATCATCCATCAATAACGCAAAGGATCAAAACCTCTTACTCTAGAAGAAGTTTGTCAAGGCTACAAATGCCTGATTAGTGACCAAGAAACCAGTATCTGGGACAACAACAAGTGTTTGATGATACAGGCAGCCGCCTCCTCACCCAACAACAACCTCCATTGGTTTCAGTCCTCTTTGATTACACCAAAGGATGGTCAATTCAACTCGTTGGTAAAGGAAGATTTTTACAAACTTTTGCATCATTGCTTTGGACATCTGTCCAAGAATGCTCTTCATAAAGCCCCTCAACACATCAATGGTATGCCCACTGTCAAGTTACTGGTTGATTCTACTCCCTGCAAAGGCTGTGCCCTAGGGAAAATGCACAATCAACCATATCCTACTTCCGGTAAATGAGCCACTCGTTCTCTTGGACTTGTGCATACAGATCTAGTTGGGCCCTTGCCCACTGAATCACGTGTTCATGCTCATTATATTCTTACTTTCATTGACAATTACTTGGGTTATTTGCTTGTTGCATTCCTTCGCAACAAAGATGCCACTTCACAGCATTTCAAAGCTATGGTTGCCTGGGCTGAAATCTTTACTGGTCACTCACTCACCTCTGTACATTCAGACTGAGGGGGGGAATTTATGGCTGGAGAACTTCAAACGTTCTTCCATTCCAAAGAAGTTACTCATCAGACTTCAGTTCCTCATATACTCCAACAAAATGGTCGTGCAGAGAGGTTCAATCGAACTCTGCTCAAAAAAGCAGAAGCCATATGCCAACATGCTTGTCTGCCATGATTATTCTGGCAAGATGCTTGTGAAACTGCATTACACATCTATAATTGACAACCCATGTGTCATCTTGATTGGAAGACTCCCATTGAACTCTTCAATGGAGGCAAACTGGATGTATCTTATTTCAGGATATTCGGGTCACGCACTTACATGTTTATTCCACCAGAACAATGACAAGACAAGTTATCTCCTAAATCAAAGGAGATGATATTCATAGTGTTACGCTAGGCCCGGGTAGGGATTAACGTAGGCTCAAAGAGACAAAGATGAGGACAAGGAGTTGAAGGGGGTACTTCAACGGACGCAGAGAGTTGAGGGTTATCCTTCGACAGACAAGGACGAGAACTCTGAGGTGGTATCCTTCAGAGGGACAAAGGATGTCTGGGACTTCCACAGACCAAGGGAACTGCAAGGGAGTTTGCAGTGGACGCGGTGAAGACAAGGAGTGTCTACTCAAAAGTAAGGCAGAGACTTAGAGAAATCCAAGGGACTGCTTCAAGGTATATTGAGCAGGTCGAAGTTAGAGAATACATACAGTGAGTCGTCTATTTAAATAGGTGGGAATGTGGCGCATGGACCAAGCAGTGTTCATAGTGGAAACGCTAAGGCAGATATAAAAGGAAATGCTTGGGTCATATGATAGAAAGGACGAGGCTGTGCGGTGCTGTGCATGAACAGGAATAGACATCTGTGAAAGGTAAGTAGAAACAGGATAAGGGTAACCATGCGCAGCATGTAAAATGGAAGCTGTGTTTAGGCAGAGGGCATTCCTCAGGAACAGAGATAAGGTTCTGGAAAGTAAGAGAAAGAACTTCGACAAAAGTGGAAAAGAAAAGAAATCATAACATTACCCCCCTACTAGATCCTAGGCAACGATGCAGGACAACTCCTAGTAACCACGAACAGACCCACAAGGAGAATCGCACATGTTCCTCTGGGCCTCCCTGGGGAATTGGTCCCATCCAAGGGCATTGTCGTCCTCATATACATCCGAGACAGGGGACCGCTCACGAACGGAAGGGCACCGAGTCGGGTGAGGATATGGGGAATGAGAACGACGAGGAGGAAGAATAGGCATGGGGGATCGTCTAGTAGTCCTGCTAGGACGGCGAGAGGACGACGCTTGAGGTTGAGAGTGTCCAGAGGATCCGGAAGAGCGATGGGAAGAAGAGGGGGACAACGTAGAAGGAGACGGTGGAGGTGGGAGACGACGGAGGGGGCATCGCTGTTGTATATGGCCGGGTTGCCATCTAAGGCAGGTAGGGCATTGATAGACTGGGCATTCAGTACGCATGTGGCCAAGGCGATGGCAAGAAAAACACACTTGATTATAATGAGGGTGGGTGCAGGGAAGTGGTACCATCTCATGACCGCCGGTCCACCATGATTCGATTCATTGGTACACTGCTTCCTCTTCGGTATTAAGAGGGGACGAGGAGGCGGAGATGGACGAAGATGTCCTCGAGGAAGGGGCAGTGACAAAGGAGGTGTTTGTGGACGAGGCAGTAAGGAAAGAGGGGGTGGAGTCGGGGGAGTGGCGTTGGGCAAGTTCTTGCATATAGCGGTCTATGTCGTCTAAGAATTCCAGCATTCCAAGCTGGTACATCGTCATGAGGAGAGATCCCTCGATGTCGCAGTAAACGTCTCTAATAAGGCGGGAATGCATCAACTGCAGGGGGGAGTTCATGAGGTTGGTGGCTAAGAGTCGAAGAGTGGAGTTCTTTAAGAAAGCACGGCGTAAGGCAAAGAGGGGGGAGCCCATGTCGAGGAAAGAATTGATGGCAATGGAGAAGGATGAATCTCAAAGGTAATTGGAAAGGCGGAGGATGTCTGGGCAGTCTGGGAAGTCGTCGTGGAGACGGTTGGCATAGAGGGGAACAGTTACAGAATGAATAGGAGTAACAATTGTAGCCAGAGACACAGGAGGAAAACTATCTGGTTCAGGAGTGGGAGAGGATCCCCATCCTGCTTGGGGTTCTGTAGACGAAGGACAAGAAATGTCGTCGACAATAGTATCATGGAGAGACGAAACTGTAGAGATGGAAGAGATGGCAGAGGTGGCATTGGAGGACATGATGGATTCAGTGAGAGTTGGGTGATGGGGAGAATGTGGAGGGGTGGAGTTTCTTATATGAAGTGAGAGTGGACTTCGCATGTTTCAAGTTCTGCTCTGGGACCCAAGAGTCTTCTTCGGCAGAGTATCCTTTCCATCGGATCAGGAAGGAGCGGGATTTCGGGGATCCCCAGTGGCGTATGATCTTCTCAACTTCGTACTCTTCTTCTCCGTCAATAAGATCAGGGGGTGGCACAGGGAAGTTCTTCCCATGGACAGAGTTTTCTTTATATGGTGATAGAAGAGAGACGTGGAAGACCGGGTGGATCTTCCAGGTGTTTGGGAGGCGGAGTTGGTATACAATAGGAGATAAGACCTTCGCGTTTCAGGACAGACTTTGGGTTAGATACGAGGCGTTTCAGGTTCCTGGCTTCGAGCCAGACTTTATCTTCTTTGGCGAAGGGTTTGAAACCACGGCGAGAACGAGAGGACATGACTTGGCAAGCAAGCTTGTGGGCGGTGAGGGTGTTATGATTTCTTTTCTTTCCCATTTTTGTCAAAGTTCTTTCTCTCATGTTCCAGAACCTTCCCTTCGTTCCTATGGAATGCCTTCCGCCTCAATGCAGCTTCCATTTTACATGCTGCACATGGTTACCCTTATCCCATTCCTACTTACCTTTCACGGACGTCTATTCCTGTTCATGCACAGCACTGCACAGCCCCATCTTTCCTATCGTACGACTTAAGCTTTTCCTTTTATACCTGTCTTAGTGATTCCACTATGAACACTGCTTGGTCCGTGCACCGCATCCCCATCTATTTAAGTAGACAACTCACCACATGTATTCCTTAACTTCGACCTGTTCAATATACCTTGAAGCAGTCCCTCGTATCTCTAAGTCCTTGCCTTACCCCCAAGTAGGCACTCTTGTCTTTACCACGTTTGCTGCAACCTACCTTGCAGCTCCCTTGGACTGTGGAAGTTCCAGTCACCCCTTGTCCCTCCGAAGGATACCACCTCGGAGTTCTTGCCCTCGTTCATTGAAGGATAACCCTCGACCCTCTGCGTTTGTCGAAGTGTCCCTTCGACTCCCTAGTCCTTGCCTTCGTCTCTTTGAGCCTACGTTAGTCCCTACCCAGGTCTAGCGTAACAAAAGGTTGAAGTTCTCCTGAAAGGAGTTGCCATCGCTGTAACCTCCCACCATTGCTCACCGAACCCCTGACCCATCTCGTTGGTTTCAGCTGCAAGAACCATCCCCGGTAGAATCTTCTTCCAAGCCATCCTGATCGGATCTCAAAGAAGAAACCCCTGATCCTGACACCTCACTTCTTTCCCCTCAGGAAGAAGAATTCACCCGTGACCTTGCCCACCAATTCTCTGTGGGAATCTCCATCCCGAGAGAACCAACTCCACCTTCGCCAACCCTGACCGCTGCCATCCCACTTTTTCCCCTACCACCACCACCCGCTCCCCTCCTATCCCATTTTCCCCCATCCTCCACCATGTCCTCTTCCAAACCCACTGAACTTCACATCGGAGTGCCCGAAGCCTTCAATGGATCCTATGAAAAAGCCATACCTGGGCTTAACTCGGTCCAGTTCTACCTCCTCGTCAACCAAGCCGTCTACAACGATGATGCAAAGAAGATCGCCTTCGCCCTCTCATACATGACTAAAGACTCCGCCCAAACTTGGGCCGCCACGTACTGCCAAGCTGCCATCTCTGGCACAACCATCTCCCTAGGAACCTTCGCCGACTTCATCTCTAAGTTCAAGAAGTTGTTCAAACACCACAACGTCACTGGTAACGCCATCTCTTGGCTTTCGACTAAACGCATGATCAAGAACTCGAAAAACAACACGTACTCCCCTTCCCTTGTCGAATATATCTCCTTGTTTAAAAACAATGTTGCCCTGGCTGAGATCTCTGACAAGAATGTCCTAATCGACTATTTCTCCGCCGGAATTCCCCCCGTGCTCATGCACCACATTATGTCCATGGACACTGTCCCTACCAAGGTAGAAAATTGGTACAACAAGGCCATCTCCTTCCAAACCCAGTGGGAACATGCCGAAGAGATTGCCAAGAGGAATTCCAAATCCTCTTACCAAACTTTCCACTCCTTTTCCTCCCCCGCCAAGACACGTGACCCCAACACTATGGACGTTGACGTCGTCAAAGTCTCCAAGTTAACCCCCAATGAGCGTAAACACTGCATCGAAAAGAAACTTTGCTTCCATTGCCGAAAACCCAGCCACACCAGCACCTCTTGCCCTGCCTTTTCCCAGAAGCCTCACCCTGTCATCAAAAAGGTAGAAAGCAAGGAGCTTCCCAAGCTGGAAGATGTTGATGAGGATGATGAAACCATCCAAACTGTAGACTCAGATTTTTGAAAAGGAGGACTTCTTCGATGCAAGTACCTCCTTCCCCTTCTTGTGCCAATGTATCAGTAAAAGCTACATGCTCTATGCAAATCCCTTTGAAGCTGATTGTCCCTACTCGCACCTTGAAAGCCGTCGAAATCCAAGCACTCGTTGATAGCCGTGCTAGCATCAATTGTATTGACTGGGGCTTTCTTCGAAAGCATCGCCTACCCACCAACTGCCTCAACAAACCACTCCATGTTCGCAATGCTGATAGCTCAGCAAACTCTAGGGGGCTCATTCTTTTCACCTCCACCTTATTCATCGAAGTAGGGGGGATCAATCAACAAGTGACCTTCCATGTCATCAACCTTGGAAGCGAGAACGCACTACTCGGACGCCCTTGGCTTGAAAAAGCCAACCCTTCCATCGACTGGACCAAAAGAACCCTTTCCCTTGACAAATCCACTGACCAGTCTATGAAACTCTTTGTCAACTCCTCCACCGAGACTAAGCGGTATGAATCTCACTTCACTCGTCCCTCCGATCCTCCTCCTCGACACATCAACATCCACCTCATCACTGAGAACCACCTCTGTTCCTACAATGGATGGAGGACCGAACAACAATTCGTCGGGAACACCATCTAAAAGGCCACCCTTGACTGCGTAATCCGAAGCAAGTCTCATTTCATTCCCCTCGGATCTCCCCTAGTCACCAAACTCACCACCGCCACTGAACTTGCTGCCGCCACCGAAAAGGCAAAACCCAAGAAGACCCTTCCTCCTGAATACTCCCAGTTCACCTCCATATTCTCCAAAGAGGCCAATGACCATGTTCCCCCATCTTGTCCCTACGACCATGAGATCAACCTCGACGACTCCTTCGTCCCGAAAATCGGAAAAGTCTATCCCCTCTCCCTTGCTGAGCGCCAAGGCACCGAGGCATTCATCAATGAAAACCTTGCCTCTGGAAAGATTTGCCCTTCCAACTCTCTCCAAGCATCCCCTTTCTTCTTTGTCAAGAAAAAGGATGGTGGTCTCCGCCCATGCCAAGACTACCACTATGTTAACAAGCATACTATCCGCAACGCCTATCCCCTCCCCTTGATCTCTGACCTCATTGACACACTTCGGGATGCAAAAGTTTTCACCAAATTCGACATTCGCTGGGGATACAACAACGTCTGTATCAAAGACGGACACCAATGGAAAGCCGCCTTCGTAACCCATAAGGGGCTTTATGAACCCACTGTTATGTTCTTTGGCTTGACCAACTCCCCTGCCACGTTCCAGCGATTCATGAATGATTCCTTCCGAGACATGATCGCCGAAGAATGGCTTGTCATCTATATGGACAACCTCCTTATCTTCTCCCCAGACAAATTCCTACACAAAGAACACACTAAATGTGTCCTGAAACACATGAAAGAGCTCGACCTCCACCTTAAGCTCGAGAAGTGCACCTTTGCCGCCTCCGAAGTCGAATACCTCGGAATGATTGTCAAACCCAGACAACTTGCCATGGATCCCGTCAAACTGGACGGCATAGCCGCCTGGCCAACACCCACCAAAGTCAAGGATGTTAGATCCTTTCTCAGCTTTGCCAACTTCTATCGGCAGTTCGTTCCTGACTACTCAAATGTCGCTCGCCCCCTCCTCGACCTTACTAAGAAAGACTTCGCCTGGAGTTGGACCCTGGCATGTCAGAATGCCTTTGACACCCTCAAGCGCCTTTTCCTTGCCAAACCCATCCTCCATCTTCCTAACCTCGTCGCCCCCTTTGCCATTGCCACCGGCGCCTCCAAGTATGCCTCTGGCACCATCCTCCTTCAAACTAATTCCAACAGTGATTGGCACCCTTGTTCCTACCTTTCCCAATCCTTCTCCCCCACCGAACGCAGCTATGATATTTATGATCACAAACTCCTCGCCATCATCCACACCCTCAAATCCTGGCGCCATTACCTCCATGGATCCCCCTTCCCTGTTCAAGTCTTCACCGATCACAAGAACCTTATATACTTTCGCCAAACCCAGAACCTAAACCGTTGCCAAGCCCGTTGACTCCTTGATGTCACTGACTTTGATCTCAAAATCATCCACGTTCCCAGCAAACTTCTTGCTGGTCCTGATGCCCTCTCCCGCCGCCCTGATCTCCTTCCTAAAGACGACTCTAACAGTGAGGGAGTAACCCTTCTTCCCCCATCCCTCTTTGTCAACCTCATCGACACCGATCTCTCTTGCCGCATCGTGTCAGCTTCCTCCGATGATTCCCTTGTTACCCAAACCCTACAATTGTTACAAGAAAATATTCCTGCTACCCTCCGCTCCCACCTTGCCGATTGGAAAATGGAAGGCAGCATCCTCACGTACAAAAGCCGCGTCTATGTCCCTCCTGATGACTCCCTCCACCACTCTATCCTCCAATGTTGCCACGATCATGAGACTGCCAGTCACTCCAGCTTCCTTAAAATCCATCAACTTGTTGCCACCGAATTCTGGTGGCCCGGCCTTGCCACCTACGTCCAGCAATATGTCGAAGGCTGTGCTGTATGCCAGCAAAACAAAGTCAACACCCACCCTACCGTTCCCCCGATCACTCCTATTAAATCCGCCACTACTTGCCCCTTCCAGCAAATTTCCTGCAACCATATCACCGACCTTCCTATTTCCGCAGGCTTTGATTTCCTATGGTTGTGGTAGACCATGGGCTTATGAAGGGGGTAATCCTTTGCCCCACCAAGAAAACCATCACTGCCGAAGGGATAGCCGCTCTTTTCTTCCACAAAGTTTACCTTCACTTCAGACTCTTTGACAAAGTCATCTCGGATCGAGGCCCTTAATTCACCTCCACCTTTGCTTGGGAGCTTGGAAAACTCCTGAAGTACAATCTTTCTCTCTCTACCACATACCACCCTCAAACCAATGGTGAAACGGAACATGTTAACCAGGAAGTGGAGATGTATCTCTGCATCTTCTGTGGTGCAAATCCCACCTCATAGTCTGATTCCATTTCCCACGCCGAATTTGCCCACAATCACTGCACCCACTCCGTCACCAACCAATCTCTGTTCTATCTCATGTTGGGATATAAACCCCATGCCCTTCCCTTGGTGATCGCCGATACTTCCATTCCCACAGTAGAAGCTCGCCTTAACTCCCTCTCTGCCGCCTGAAATGAAGCCCTCGCCACCCATGAACTTGCGCGCCAAGTCATGTCCTCCCGTTCCTGCCATGGATTCAAACCCTTCGCCAAAGGAGACAAAGTCTGGCTCGAAGCCAGGAATTTGAAACACCTCATATCTAATCCGAAATTCGCCCCAAAACGTGAAGGCCCCTTCACCATCACCAAGGTCTTATCTCCCATTGTATACCAACTCCACCTTCCAAACACCTGGAAGATCCATCCAGTCTTCCACGCTTCCCTTCTATCGCCGTACAAAGAAAACTCTGTCCATGGGAAGAACTTCCCTGCGCCACCCCCTGATCTTATCAATGGAGAAGAAGAATATGAAGTCGAGAAGATCATTCGCCACCAGGGATCCCCAAAATCCCGCTCCTTCCTGATCCGATGGAAGGGATACTCTGCTGAAGAAGACTCCTGGGTCCCAGAGCGGAATTGAAAATATGCAAAGTCCCCTCTTGCTTCGTATAAGAAGCTTCACCCCTCTGCGTTCTCCCCATCACCCAATTCTCGCTGAAACCACTATGTCCTCCAATGCCGCCTCTGCCATCTCTTCCATCTCTACAGTTTCGTCTCTCCATGATACAATTGTTGATGACATTTCTCGCCCTTTGTCTACTGAACCTCAAGCAGGATGGGGATCCTCTCCCACTCCTGAATCAGATAGTTTTCCTCCTGTGTCTCTGGCTACAATTGCTACTCCTATTCATTCCGTGACCATCCCCCTCTATGCCAACCATCTCCACGACGACTTCCCAGACTCCCCGGACATCCTCCACCTCTCCAATTATCTCCGAGACTCATCTTTCTCCATCGCCATCGACTCTTTTCTTGATATGGGGTCCCCCCTCTTTGCTCTACACCATGCCTTCCTGAAGAACTCCATCCTTTGACTCCTAGCCACCAACCTCACAAACTCTCCCCTGCAATCTATGCATTCCCGCCTTATCAGAGACGTTTACTGCAACATTGAGGAATCTCTCCTCATGACGATGTACCAGCTTGGAATGCTGGAATTTTTAGACGACATAGACCGCTACATGAGGGAACTTTCCCAATGCCATTCCCCCAATTCCACCCACTCTTTCCTTACAGCCTTGTCTACAAACACCTCCTTTGTCACTGCCCCCTCCTCAAGGACATCTTCATCCATCTCCACCTCCTTGTCTCCTCTTAATACCGAAGAAGAAGCTGTATACCAACAAATTGAATCGTGGTGGACTGGTGGTCATGAGATGACTCCACTTCCTCGCACCCACCCTCGTTATAATCAAGCATGTTTTTCTTGTCATCACCTTGGCCACATGCGTACTGAATGCCCGGTCTATCAATGCCCTACCTGCCTTAGATGGCAACCCAGCCATACGCAACAGTAATGTCCCCTTCGACGTCTACCACCCCCACCATCCCCTTCTACGTCGTCTCCCTCCTGCTCCCATTGCTCCTCCAGATCCTCCGGACGTTCTCAACCTCAGGCATCGTCCTCTCGCCACCCTGCTGGGACCACTAGACGATCCCCCATGCCCATCCCTCCTCCTCCTCGTTCTCACTCCCTGTATCCTCACCCTACCCAACGCCCTTCCATTCGCGAACAATCTCCTGTCTTGGATGGGACCAGTTCTCCAGTGAGGCCCAGAGCAACATGTGCGATTCTCCTTGCAGGTTGGTTCGCGGTTATTAGAAGTTGTCCTATGCCATTGTCTTGGATCTAGTAGGGGGGTAATGTTATGATTTCTTTTCTTTCCCATTTTCGTCAAAGTTCTTTCTCTCACGTTCCAGAACCTTCCCTTCGTTCCTGTGGAACACCTTCCGCCTAAATGCAGCTTCCATTTTACATGATGTGCATGGTTACCCTTATCCCGTTCCTACTTACCTTCTATGGACATCTATTCCTGTTCATGCGCAGCACTGCACAGCCTCATCTTTCCTATCGTACGACTTAAGCTTTTCCTTTTATACCCGTCTTAGTGATTCCGCTACGAACACTGTTTGGTCCGTGCACCGTGTTCCCATCTATTTAAGTAGACAACTCACCACATGTATTCCATAACTTCGACCTGCTCAATATACCTTGAAGCAGTCCCTCGTATCTCTAAGTCCTCACCTTACCCCCAAGTAGGCACTCTTGTCTTTACCACGTTTGCTGCAATCTACCTTGCAGCTCCCTTGGACTGTGGAAGTCCCAGTCACCCCTTGTCCCTCTGAAGGATGCCACCTGGGAGTTCTCATCCTCGTTTGTTGAAGGATAACCCTCAACCCTCTGCGTTTGTCAAAGTGTCCCTTCGACTCCCTAGTCCTTGCCTTCGTCTCTTTGAGCCTACGTTAGTCCCTACCCGGGTCTAGCGTAACAGAGGGCTTCGTTTTGAATGGCGGAGAGGGAGTTAAGGCAAGCTTCTACTGTGGGAATGGAAGTATCAGTGATCACCAGGGGAAGGGCATGGGGTTCATATCCCATCATAAGATAGAACGGAGATTGGTTGGTGACGGAGTGGGTGCGGTGATTGTGGGCAAATTCAGCATGGGAAATAGAATCAGACCATGAGGTGGGGTTTGCGCCACAGAAGATGCGGAGATACGTCTCCACTTCCTGGTTGACATGTTCCGTTTCACCATCGGATTGCAGGTGGTACGCGGTAGAGAGGGAAAGATTGTACTTCAGGAGTTTCCCAAGTTCTTGAGCGAAGGCAGAGGCGAACTGAGGGCTGTGATCAGAGATGACTTTATCAAAAAGTCTGAAGCGAAGGTAAAATTTGTGGAAGAAAAGAGTGGCTATCCCTTCAGCAGTGATGGTTTTCTTGGTGGGGCAAAGAATTACCCCCTTCATAAGCCCATGGTCTACCATGACCAACAGGGAATTGAAGCCTGAGGAAACAGGGAGGTCGGTGATGAGATTGCAGGAAATTTGCTGGAAGGGATGGGTAGAGATGGATTTAATAGGGGTGACTGGGGGAACCGTAGGGTGAGTGTTAACTTTGTTTTGCTGGCACACAGCACAGCCTTCAACGTATTGTCGGACATAGGTGGCTAGGCCGGGCCACCAGAATTTGGTGGCGACAAGTTGACAGGTTTTAAGGAAGCCAGGGTGACCGCCAGTTTCATGATTATGGCAGCATTGGAGGATGGAACGGCGGAGGATATCATCAGGGGGAGCATAGACACGGCCTTTGTAAGTGAGGATGCCACTTTCCATTTTCCAATCAGCGAGGCGTGAGTGGAGGGTAGCAGGAATATTTTCCTGTAATGACTGTAGGGTTTGGATAACGAGGGAATCATCGGAGGAAGCCGATGCAATGCAGCGAGAGAGATCGGTGTCAATGAGGTTGACGAAGAGGGACAGGGGAAGAATGGTTACTCCTTTGTTGTCAGAGTCGTCTTTAGGAAGGAGATCAGGGCAGTGGGAGAGGGTGTCAGGGCCAGCAAGAAGCTTCCTGGGGACATGGATAATTTTGAGGTCGAAATTGGTGACGTCAAGGAGCCAACGGGCTTGGCAACGGTTTAGGTTTTGTGGTTGGCGGAAGTAGGTGAGGTTCTTGTGGTTGGTGAAGACCTACACAGGGAAAGGGGAGCCATGGAGGTAATGGCGCCAGGACTTAAGAGCATGGATGACAGCTAGGAGTTTGTGGTCATAGATGTCATAGTTGTGTTGCGCGGGAGAGAACGACTGAGAGAGGTAGGAACATCGGTGCCAATTGTCATTGGGATCAGTTTGGAGGAGAATGGTGCCGGACACATATTTGGAGGCGTCGGTAGCGTTGGCAAAGGGGGCGGCAAGGTTGGGGAGGTGGAGAACTGGTTTAGCCAGGAAATGGCATTTCAGGGTGTCGAAGGCATCCTGACACGTGGAGGTCCAGTTCCACGTGAAGTCCTTCTTGGTGAGGTCAAGGAGAGGGCGAGCGACGTTGAAGTAGTTGGGGATGAACCGACAGTAAAAGTTGGCAAAGCCGAGGAAGGATCTGATGTCTTTGACCTTAGTTGGTGTAGGCCAAGAGGCGATGCCATCGAGTTTAATGGGGTCCATGGTGAGTTGTCCAGGTTTGACGATCATTCTGAGATACTCGACCTCAGAGGTGGCGAAGGTGCATTTCTCTAGTTTAAGGTGGAGGTCCAGTTCCTCCATGCATTTGAGAACATGTTTAGTACGTTCCTCGTGTAGGGTTTCATTGGGGGAGAAGATAAGGAGGTTGTCCATATAGATGATGAGCCATCCTTCGGTGATCATGTCACGGAACGAGTCATTCATGAAGTGCTGGAACGTGGCAGGGGAGTTGGTCAGGCCAAAGAACATGACAGTGGGTTCGAAAAGTCCCTTATGGGTGACAAAGGTGGCTTTCCATTGGTGTCCGTCTTTGATGCGGACATTGTTATACCCCCAATGAATGTCAAACTTGGTAAAGACCTTAGCGTCTCGTAGTTTGTTGACAAGGTCGGAGATCAAGGGAAGAGGATAAGCATCTCAGACAGTGTGCTCATTGACGTATCGATAGTCTTGGCAGGGGCGGAGTCTGCTGTCCTTCTTTTTGACAAAGAAGAAAGGGGATGCTTGGGGGGAATTGGAAGGGGAAATCTTCCCGGAAGCAAGGTTTTTATCGATAAACGCCTCAGTGGCTTGGCGTTCTTCAGGGGAGAGAGGGTAGACTTTCCCAATCTTTGGGATGAAGGAGTCGTCGAGGTTGATCTCGTGATCATAGGGACGAGATGGGGGAACATGGTCATTGGCCTTTTTGGTGAATACGGAGGCGAATTGGGAATATTCGGGGGGAAGGGTTTTCTTGGGTTTTTCCTTTTCGGCGGTGGTGGCGAGTTCAGTGGCTGTGGTGAGTTTTGCGACAAGGGGAGATCTGAGGGGAATGAAGCGGGATCCGCTTCAAACTATGCGATCAAGGGTGGCTTTTCGGATGGTGTCTCTGACGAATTGGTTCTCGGTCCTCCATCCATTGTAGGAACAGAGGTGATTCTCCGTGACGAGGTGGACATTGATGTGGCGTGGAGGAGGGTCTGAGGGGCGAGTGAAGCGGGATTCATACTGCTTGGTTTCTGTGGAGGAGATAACAAACAGTTTCATGGACTGGTCGGTGGATTTGTCTAGGGAGAGGGTTCTCTTAGACCAGTTGATGGAGGGGTTGGCTTTTTTGAGCCAGGGGTGTCCAAGGAGTGCATTTTCGCTTCCAAGGTTGATGACATGGAAGGTTACTTGCTGGTTGATTCCTCCTATTTCGATGAACAGGGTGGAGGTGAAGAGGACAAGGCCTCTAGAGTTTGCTGAGCTATCAGCATTGCAGACGCAGAGTGGTTTGTCAAGGCGGTTGGTAGGTAGGTGGTGCTTTCGAACAAAGCCCCAGTCAATACAATTGATGCTAGCACCGCTATTAACGAGTGCTCGGGTTTCAACAGCTTTCAAGGTGCGTGTAGGGATGGTCAGCTTTAAAGGGATTTGCATAGAGCACGTAGCCTTTACTGATACATTGGCACTAGAAGGAGAAGGATGTACTCGCGTTGAAGAAGTTCTCCCTTTCAAAAACCCGAATCTATGGTTTGGACGCTTTCGTCGTCCTCATCAATATCCTTCAGCTTGAGAAGTTCTTCACTTTCCACCTTCTTGACGGCAGAACGAGGTTTCTGGAAGAAGGTGGGGCAGGAGGTGCTGGTGTGGCTGGGTTTTCGGCAGCAGAAGCAAAGTTTCTTTTTGATGCAGCATTTACGCTCATCGGGGGTTAACTTGGAGACTTTGATGACGTCAACGCCCATAGCATTGGGATCACGCGTCTTGGCAGGGGTAGAGAAAGAGTGGAACATCTGGTAAGAGGACTTGGAATTCCTCTTGGCGATCTCCTTGGCACATTCCCATTGGATTTGGAAGGAAACAGCCTTGTTGTACCAGTCCTCTACCTTGGTAGGGACGGTGTCCATGGACATGATATGACACATGAGCGTGGGGGGAATGCTGGCGGAAAAGTAGCCAATTAGGACATTTTCATTGGAGATTTCAGCTAGGGCGACGTTGTTTTTGAATGAGGAGATATATTTGATGAGGAAAGGGGAGTATGAGTTATTCTTGGAACTTTTGACCATGTGTTTGGTCGACAGCCAGGAGATAGCATTGCCAGTAACATCATGATGTTTGAATGACTTCTCGAATTTAGAGATGAAGTCGGCGAAGGTTCCAAGGGAAATTGTTGTGCCAGAAATGGCAGCTTGGCGGTAGGTAGCAGCCCAGGTTTGGGTGGAGTCCTTGGTCATGTACAAGAGGGCGAAGGCAATCTTTGCATCATCATTATAGACGGCTTGGTTGACAAGGAGATATAATTGGACAGAGTTGAGCCAGGGCATGGCTTTCTCATAGGATCCATCGAAGGCTTCGGGCACTCCGATGTGAAGTTTGGTGGGTTTCGAGGAGGACATGGCGGGTGATGGGGGAAAGCAGGAAAGGAGGGGAGCGGGTGGTGGCGGTGGTGGTAGAGGGAAGAGCAGGGCGGCGGTGGTCGGGGTTGGGGAAGGTGGTGTTGGTTCTCTCGGGATGGAGATTCCCATGGAGAACTGGTGAGCAAGGTTACGGGTGAGTTCTTCTTCCTGGGGGGAGAGAAGCAAGGTGTCAGGGTCAAGGGATTCTTCTTCAAGATCCAATCAGGATGGTTCAGGAGAAGATTCTACAGGAACAGGTTCTCATGGTGGGAACCAATGAGATGGGCGAGGGGTTCAATGAGCAATGGTGGGAGACTACGGCGATGGTAGCTCCATTCAGGAGAACTTCGACCTTTTGTTACGCTAGATCTGGGTAGGGACTAATGTAGGCTCAAAGAGACAAAGATGAGGACAAGGAGTCGAAGGGGGTACTTCGACAGACATAGAGAGTCGAGGGTTATCCTTCGATGGACAAGGATGAGAACTTCGAGGTGGCATCCTTCAAAGGGACAAAGGATGTCTGGGACTTCCACAGACCAAGGGGACTGCAAGGGAGTTTGCAGTGGACGCGGTGAAGACAAGGAGTGCCTACTCAAAAGTAAGGCAGAGACTTAGAGAAATCCAAGGGACTGCTTCAAGGTATATTCAGCAGGTCGAAGTTAGAGAATACATGCAGTGAGTTGTCTATTTAAATAGGTGGGGACGCGGCGCATGGACCAAGCAGTGTTCATAGTGGAAATGCTAAGGCAGATATAAAAGGAAATGCTTGGATTGTATGATAGAAAGGACAAGGCTGCGTGGGGCTGTGCATGAACAGGAATAGACGTCCATGAAAGGTAAGTAGAAACAGGATAAGGGTAGCCATGTGCAGCATGTAAAATGGAAGCTGCATTTAGGCAGAGAGCATTCCTCAGGAACGGAGAGAAGGTTCTGGAACGTGAGAGAAAGAACTTCGATAAAAGTGGAAAAGAAAAGAAATCGTAACACATAGGGTATGAACCAAACACTAAAGGCTATCACTTTTGGTTGAAAGAGAGGAGATGAGTATTCATTTCCACGAACACCATCTTCAACGAGAAACTCTTTCCTTACTGTTCAAGAGACAAGGAAGACAGACACGCCCCTATTCCTACAAAAGATAAAAATCTGTTTACAGCACCTGATGACCTTACACCTAATGATTGTGGACCAAGGGATCCAGAACCCTCTCACGATGTATTCATCCCAATACCTCTAGGTTTAGGACAACATTCCAATCAACCATTCCCACCAGATGCTGGACATGTATCTGGCAATGCCTCACCATCCTCTACTCCATGGGTTCCACCTATGGAGGAGCTATCATCTTTTGGCCTTTTCAATGACTCATTACAAGTATCTGAAAATGATCCACCATCATATCACACTTCACCATTACAACCAGGTTTAAACAGATGACACCTGATACTGGACACCATAGTTCTGTCTCTGATAAACATCACCACAAACAGTATATGCTTCTAGGAACCTCTTCAGACAAAGAAGAGAGACTAGATTAACAGAGGTTGCTCCTAACCAACCCACTTTCCGAAAGGGAAAGACAAACAGTTGAGGATAACACTCCTTTAACTGGTACTCGAGTCTGGTTACCATCTCATCAATTCCCTGATGAAACTTTCACCAAGTTTCGCAATTGTCCTCATCAAGATCAATCTATGATCCACGATAGATCCTTGTTTTGACCACCAATCGAAACTAGACGATCCTCTCACATCCCTATATTCCATATTCTCCTGGACAATATATATGGAGATAGACATCCTATCCAAATTGAGAAAGATCTACAAGGACTTGCACCAATCCAGGAGGAGCCAATGACAGTTGATTCCACACCAACTAATGAAGCAGGTGATCCAGATCTTGGTTTGATGTATTCATCAAAGTGGATATGATATCATCTATCAATGGCTGTGGATGCAACATCAAATCCTCTTTCTAAACAATACAAAGACATACTCAGAATATCTAAGGAAGATCAAGGATTATGGATGGCTGCCATGAAGGAGGAAATCAAATCCCTTCATGAGAGAAAGATATGGGAATTGGTAGACCTACCTAAGGGTTGTCAAACCATCAAAGGGAGATGGATTTTTGCTGTTAAATCTGATGGACGCAAGAAAGCAAGATTCATCACTAAAGAATTCACACAGATCTTCAGAATAGACTATGAAGAAACCTTTTCCCTAGTCGCTCAGTTTGAAACGTTCCGACTCCTCATGGCACTAGCAGCACTTCATGATTGGGAAATAGAAGCACTAGATGTCAAGACTGCCTACCTCTTTGGTAAGCTGGATGAAGAAATCTATATGGAACAACCCGAAGGTTTCATAGTCAAGGGCAAAGAGAGAAAAGTTTGTTAAGATTCAGGGTGAAGAATTGATCATTGTACTTGTTTATGTTGATGATGCTCTTTTTATGGGTAGCAACAAGACACAAATCCTCAATCACAAGAAACAATTCATGCAACGATGGGAATCAAGAGATCTTGGTTCAGCAAAGGAATACTTAGGTATGAGGATTACTAGAGACCACCAAAAGCACACAATTACTCTAGACAAAACCCACTATGCAGAGAAAGTCGTAAAATGATTTGGTCAAAAGGATTGTAGACCCGTCTCTGTACCTCTTC
>JBBPKY010000380.1:0-23998 GCA_038089495.1 Xerocomellus dryophilus
ATAGCGACATACAACTTACACGAGAGTTGCACAAGTTGCAAGCACATCTCTTGTACTATCAGCAACTCCTTCGGGACTTCCGGGTATCTGTCGAGTTCGTCAGAGACACGCCCAACCCAGCGATGAGTGTTCTGGCGAGCACCAAAGAGGAACGTGACGCCTCTGCAGATCTCTTACGCAAAGAAGCCAACAATCTCATATCTGAGATCGATAGATTAACTGGACAGAGGCTGATGTTGTCCGACCGACTTCAGAACGTCATCCACTTGGTTCGTAGCCGACAATCATTTCTCTTGTTCTCTTCAATCCTCACACCCTTGTCCAGGCGTTCGCAAGTGTCAATATTAAAGATAGCAAAGCTATGCAGGAGTTGGCGCTGACGACGATGATCGACTCCGCTGCTATGAAGCAGGCATGTTTGATTCTTCTCCATCTCGTCTGCATTTTCCTCAAGTACGTCAGATTTCCTATCTTACCATGATCTTCCTCCCGGCGAGTTTCCTAGCGGTAGGTCGTCAATGTCGCCCTCCTTGCGAGGCTCACCTCTTCGACAGAATGTATTCAGTATGAACGTCGGCGAGATCAGCCAATCTGCAAAGGCGACTCTCGCCCACTACATCGAGGTCGCTGTTGGACTCACTGTCTTGACTTCATGGGTAGCAATAGCACTCCAGAAAGAAAGCGCTTTCCACCCACAAGACTGTAACATCTGGAAACGAGTATTGTGGCCTGGGTTCTATGCGTACAACTTGATATCCGCCACCATCAAACAAGGACTGGAATCCTTCGAACGTCAACCTCAGGCTGTGAGTGTGTTCTCGATATATGTCATGGTGACTCATGGGAAGTACGATTGGATCCAGGATCAGTAGTGCTGCACGACCTTAGGATCGTTATTTCAGTGACTGAGGTCTACGAGATGAACGTTATATTGATGACCCATGTGTATATACCTGCATTGTTATGGATTTGCTAGCTGGGTGTCGGTCATATCTTTTGGCAGACTTATGGTCACCAGACACCGCATACTGGCAAGTTACTAGAGAGTGTTGGACTCGGAGCCAATTGGACTACCGTTCATTTCAGCCGTTCCACTGATGTAGATTCTTGATCCAGCACCCTCAAGGCCCGGCGGGCGCCACAGCCTGCAATCAAATCAATCATCCCTCAATTCGAGAATCATGGAATATGGATCATGGATCACCAACACTCACTGGGAAGTTCAATGATCAGATCTACCAGCGTCAATATGTCATGGAGTTTCACACGCCGCGCATTCCGTGAAGAAGTTCCATCGAAGGTACGTACATTAATCTGGCCGCTCCGGTCTTTTGATAGAAAGAGCTTACATAGAACCTTGCTGTGTTCGTCTGATAGCGACCCAGGCCTTATGCGACTCGGAGGTGCCCAAAGCGAAAAGCGCGCATTCAGTATTCTTTCGTCTAACCCATAGTCCCGTCAATGAGTGCGACCGCCGTCCAAGCAAGGCCCTCTACCAGCGTTGCACAATCCCGGCGGCACGTCCAAGATTTTCCCAAGGTCCCAGCGCCAATGTAAGTGATTGCCAGACCGACGACGTGTGGTCGCATGCTCAGCCCCAACTTTTCTACTTTTCGAGCAGATACCGCCACGCAGCGCCGTCGGCGCCATGGCCATGGATGAACTTTGATATCGATGCCAGCGAAGTTCACCCTGTTCCACCAGGACTACAAGATGACTCCGAGTGGGGCCAATATCCTCAAAGTCTGTTCAGAAACTGGACGTTCGACCAGGTGAACAGGAGTCAAATGTTGACTAAGTGCAGCAATCACGAGCTATCCACCGTATACAAGATCAGTGTATTCGACGACGGGTGTTTCGACAAGAAAGTAGAGGCGCGCACCGTTCGCAAAGACGATGCCGTGGATTTGCGAACGTACTGGAATTTTCTGAGGATCCCTGTGAGTGGCATGTATGCTGAATACCTAGAGGCTGAGGCGGCTGTAATAGCCACCCTCGAATATCCGAGTTCAAGCACTTTTTGTTGAGGAGATGACGTCGCCTGTTCTCCAAATGCTAGGAACAAGGCAAGTAACCGTTACGTTGTACAGTACGACTGCAGTCTCACTCCAGCCAGATACAATATCGAACCTTTCTTCTTCGCGTCATCCGCAAATTGGATCCCATCTCGGTATCAGGAAGACCCCAAAGCGCTGGAGGACCGTGAGTAGGTGCGACCATGTGCTCTATCATCCCGTTTGATCACCCATCTAGATATCACTGTCATTCTTCCCTTCATACGTACTGTGAAAAATCAACGACCGATTTCGAGGACCAGACCATTGAGTATTCAGACATTTACTTCGACTGAATCGCAGTCGCGGGTGGTGGTGGAGAGACCACTGCCGTATACGGGTACGTAGATGCCTTTTCTTTCCTGTTGTTTAATAACCCGCAGCACCTGCAGAGGAGAAACAGATAATCGATACCCAAACACCGCTTGCTCTTCCAGGCAAGTAGATCTTCTTGTTTGGGTCGAACAGATACCAATCTCGACGTGAACGAAGAAAACAAAATCCTACGTCAAGATCTACTGTCGCTCCATTTGGTCCGCAACACAACAACGAGCACGATTATTTCCTATCACCCTAGCTTGCAAGGAACTTCCGCGAAGCATATGCAGACTCTCACGTCAAGGACGGGCGATAGCGTTTACTGGTCAAAGATTTTCAAGAGATCCAAGGACCCGACTTTCCTCTTTCTTGCAACGCTCTGGTACGCACTTTACGCATGGGACGAGGCGTTTGAGGTTCTATTTCGCTATATCAATGCTCTCGTAGGCTGCATCACTTTTCGAGTCCTGTATCTGTTTGAACACCTTTGTCAGGAGTACAAAGTCCTTCAGTTCAATGACATCAAACTTACGCGAGAGCTGCATAAACTGCAAGCACATCTCTTGTACTATCAGCAGCTCCTCCAAGATTTCCTCCGATCGGTCGAATTCGTTAGAGACACGCCTAACCCAGCGATGAATGCCCCATCGATTTCCAACGCGGAACGCGAAGACTCTGCAAAACTCTTGCGTACAGAGGCGCATAATCTTATATCTGAGATCGAGCGATTAACTCGACAAAGGGAGATGCTGTTTCAGAGGATAGAGAATGCTATTCACTTGGTTCGAATATAAGCATGTTTCTTCCCTTTCAGTGCGCTGTTGACGTCTTTTCACCAGGCATTCGCAACTGCGAATATAATGGACAGCAAGGATATGAAGCAGTTAGCAGAGGTAACAAAGCAAGATTCCGCCGTTATGAAACAGGTGTGCTGAACCTGTTATTTGTTCAGTAGTCAGCTTACCCCCATGCATCAGATAGGCTACCTCTCGATGATCTTCCTTCCAGCAACATATCTAGCTGTATGTCGTCGATGTCACCCTCCTTGCACGACTCACCTCTTCGACAGAACGTATTCAGTATGAACGTTCGCGAGATCGATGGCAACCCTACCAATGAGACTCTCGCCCACTATGTCGGGGCAGCTGTCGGTCTCACGTTGTTTATCTCGTGGTTAGTTGTCGCCCTCCAGAAGGACAGTCCCTTCCACCGACGAGACAGTGGTGTCTTGCGCCGAATCTTGTGGCCCCTGTTCTGCGGGCACGATCTTATATCCACCGAAATCAGAGGGTGGATCGAGCCTGCCGATCGTCGTGCCCTTCGCGACATTCGCCCTTCTTCAGCTTGAAACGTTCGTAGGCATACCGCCAGGTTGCTGGCGTCGCATGCATGATTATGCTTTCGGATTGCGTATTATCAGACGCGACTGAGTCTACGGAAGTTATGTATCGTGCAGTATTATCTTAGAGACACGTGGGTAATTTATCGCTTAGTGACTCAAGTACAGGCGGTTCGAGAGCTGAGACCAGAGGATCGGCCCCGGATAATTAACTTTGACCCCGGCCCCCACCAAACGGACACGCAACCCGACCCGCCTGCCAAGCGAGAAAGTCGCCCTGGATATGAGGCCCGTTATTGGGCCTGTAGGCAGGTCGTGATGGACATCGATCATCCGAGGATGGGGCAACCTTGTGTTTGTTCGAGACGTGTCCTCCGTGCACATATTGACCATCGACTATTCATCGATGATCGGCCCAGTGGGGAGGGTACGAGGGAGGAGAGACTCCTAAATGGTGATGGTCGACCGGCAACATGATCACCGCCCACAAGCATCTGGACACGTTGCACTGCCACTACCGTCTCCCCTCTCCACCAGGCCTCCTCGGACTCCACCAGGGCCATCGTTCGCGCCAGCCTAAGCACCATGGACTCAGCGCAGACAAATTGTGATCGTGATCGCGAGTACAACGTTTGGTATGTACTCATGCTGCGGAGGTGCGGTGCATGATATTAGTCACCCGTATCCCTTCTTGCATCGACCTTGGCCTCGACGGACCAGAAGACCTCCCCAAAACCGAGGGAAACAGTGGTAGCGATGAACATCGCGCTGGACGTGAAGACATTCTCGTACATGTTTTCTCGGCCTTTGTCGCTGTCGGATGTGCTGGTATCACTGGAAATGCCACGGGAACGAGGTGGGGGACGTGTCGGTCGATGAGCTCGAAATGGGATATTGGATCAAACTGACGGTGAAAAGGCCGTTTTGGCGCGAGCAGCGGAGAGAAGACGGGAATCCGTGCAGTCGTAAAATCATATGACCTTTACAGGCAAGGTGTCGCCCGGTACTATGTCGCGGTTCTTTTACTTTCATATACAGTTTGCGGGAACACTCGGGCCCACCCGCTATACGCACACACAGCCTCAAATCATACATGGATCTTCTACGACACACTGAACCACCCTACACGTGTAGTCTGTGCGTAACGCGTCCACACCCCCTCTTTCTGTACCGCCCGGGTCTGGAGAAGATGCCAGGCTTACTTTTCAGCCTGTTCATCGTTTCCCTGGTCTTTCTATATGGCTATCTCAATGACAGGAAACTAAAACAGCTTCCTCCCGAGGCGGAACTCATATTCTCTCCAGCTCGTCTCACACCTCAAAGGGTGCGTGCGGCCGCCGAGGCCTTATCGGCGAATCCGGTCGTCATGAAGAACTTCCTTCCCCCAAAGACCGGTCGCCGGTATATCGTTGTCGGCGGTGTATGTAGCCTCGCTGCCACTCTCAGGATAGCATTGTAGACTGATTCTCCCTTCAGGCAGGTTTTCTAGGGGGTTGGATTGTCCTCCAACTGTTGGAACGCGGAGAGGACCCCCAAAAGATCAGGGTGTTAGACATTCGTCCTCCCACCCGTTCAGACTTGCGAACTGGGGCTGCTCAGCAAGTGGCCTTTTTTCAGGTTGATATTTCTGACGCCGTTGCTGTTTCCGAGGCCTTCAAAGCACCCTGGCCGGACGCCGAAGGTGAACTGGAAGTTACAGTGTTTCACACTGCTGCAAACATACGCTTTTACGAGCGCCACATTGGGTTACTCCCTCATTCGAACAAAGTGAACTACTACGGCACGGTCAACGTGATAAATGCCTCCAAGGAGATTGGCGCAAATACCCTTATCTATACTTCGTCGGCGTCCGTCTCCGTGCGCCGCTCTCGCTTTTGGCTGTGGCCCTGGGAAAGGCGACCGGCGCTTTTCATTCAAGTGTACAAGGATGATGATACCCATCTGCCGAAACAGCACGATCAATTCTTCTCCAACTACGCAGTTTCTAAGATTTCGGCGGAGAAGGCAGTCCGCGCCGCGGATAAGTCTCCCACCAGCAAGTCGCACACACTGAGGACTGGCTGCATCCGTCCTGGTAATGCCGTGTTTGGACCTGGAGGGGACATGGTGTGTGGGGCTTATCTCGTGCGGAAGCACAACCCAACATGGATACCGAACATTTTACATTCGTTCATCTATGTGGAGAATTGTGCTCTCGCCCACCTGTGCTACGAGCAGCGACTCATAGAACTAGACAGAGGATCCTCCAACCCGGATATCGGCGGTCAAGCCTTCACGGTCACGGATGCAGAACTTCCGCTTACCTACGGCGATGTCTACACCGCACTCAACACGCTAGACAAAGAAACCGTATTCCCCATCGTATCACCCACTTTTATGCTTGGACTTTCGCACGTCATTGAAGCTTTCCACGTTACCAAATCGTTACTGTCGGCTTCGGATTCGTTGATTGGACGCGCTATCGCTAGAGTGATACCCACTGTTTCTGGGGACCTGATCAACCTACAACCTCCCATCTTCGCACTCATGTCGATCCACCTTATTTTTGACGACTCCAGAGCCCGTCTTCCTCCGACTAAGGGCGGCCTCGGCTACTATGGACCATACACGACTCTCGAAGGGATATGTAAAACTGCCGACGAATATTTCAAGTCTGATAAGAAAGGAGAGGAGCGATCCAGGTCAGGTGGGGTAGGGTTTGGCTTCTGGTCAAAGGGCACAAGTCGGGTCGGGAAAGGAGTAGGTGAGCTGCTAGATGCAAACGCGGTGACTGCATTGAATTAGTCAAATGCCACCGTTTTCGATTGGGAAACTGAGGTTCCTACATGGGGATTTTTCGGGACGATGTAAAATAAGCAACTATGGGATAAGCTAAGCTTTATCTTTATCACATATCTGACAGATATATTACGCCCGGCACCGATATTACATTGCCCGACGAAAGATGTTCTTTATTTTAGTTCACTTCCTTCATTAGAATTCCCCTTCACCATGTCTACCCGCATCAAACTCGCCCTGGCCCGTCTCTGGAGCTCATGTATGATCTACTCACAGCGTATAGCCTAGTTTGGTCGAAGCGCTCATCCCCTTGGTTCAAAGGTCAGCACACTCGAAGATGCACAGAAACTCGTTGGTGTGTTCGTCAGTTATGGCACGACAAACTCGACAGTTCACGTACAAATGGTGGTGGCAACAGCAAAGAGGTAAGAGTGCGCTGCGTCGCAACGCGCGCGAGGAATTCGGGGGAATGCTCACCACACCTCCCTCGCAGCTCATCGGCCAGCTTGAATTGACTTGAGGGGATATACTGTGGACACAAAATTGGTGTTTTAGACAAACGCCCGAATCGACGTGCAGGACTGAGGTATCATGCAGATTTCTCCCCATCGAACCAGGTAGGCTCAAGGTGGAAAAGTCCAAGAGGCATTGGCGACATCGGTCAAGTCCCTCGGAACTGTCAAGACTTAAACGTTCTACCTGCATAGGCCGGATAGAAGCGCGCCTATCGAACCCTTCGTGCCGTGAGCGATCTATACAAAGAGGGCAACTTTGTGAGCTCTACAGTCAGATTCGTTGCAGGACGGCTCTGGTTGATGCTTACCAGCGAAGAGTTCGGGCGAGTAACTTGGGAAGTCCGTCTCGTCTCAGAATTTACATCCACTCTGGGCCGCTAGGTCGCTGAAGCAGTATATCGTTGGCAAGTACGATTAAACCGACTGTCTATCAAGGCCTGTACAATGCCATCGAGCGCAACGTTCAAGCAGAGCACGTACCTCCAACCATAAGATGGTCAACCATGATGTCTTTTGAGACTCTTATCTGAGGCACTTGGAATCCGATACGCCTACAGTCCGCTTGCGTGCGCGGGCATCTCCTCCTCGTCTCGCCTGATCGTGTTGGCTCGTCTGTGCTCAACAGGAGCGGCGCGCTTGCCAGACGCATGTTGACCGAGGCGCACACAAAAGAGCTTGATGGACGATGGGACTCCAACTTCTCTATCATCCCCGAAGTGCCGCAGAAGAATTATACCCCGGTGTTGCCTGCATTCAGGATTGAAAGACCTCATGTGTTGGTGTCCATAAAGTAACATGGCCGTGCGATGCTCACGCTGGTCGCCGTCGACGGTTGGACAAAAACAGTGTTTGTCTTTCAGAGGCTGGAGACCTCGTGATCGTAGGCGGGAGCAATCTCGCCCAACTGGAAGTGCCCAACTGGAACCTAGCTTGAAGGAGAGGCATGCGCCTCTCCACCTCCCATTGAAGAGTGTCCCGACTTGGAGGGCATAGAAATGGAGGTCTTATCACCGAAGAGATCGTCAAACTATTGGAGAGCACTTGGGTGAAGGTGAAACCGACTGCCCATTATTATGCTTTGACGAAGACATAAAGCTATCTGGATTTGACACCTCTTAAGCGTTTGCATTTTAAGGAGTAAAGTCAGCGATGAGTCTATCGTCATACGTCAAGAAACTTGAATGCTGTCAATGAAGGGTGCAGCCTAAAAGCTAAAAAGTGTGAGTGTCCTTCCAACTTTATTCAATTGAAAAAAGATGACAAGAGGGAGATTCGAACTCCCGCCTCCATTCGGAGATGAGAAACCCGCCTAAGCAGGCAAGCTTAAGTAAGCTTGAGTCACACGCCTTGGACCGCTCGGCCATCTTGCCATGTTGAAGTTAACTACTTGCGGTTATATGTGCATTTGCTCATAGTGATGGGCTTACCGAAGGTACTCGGTAGGATGTGGTTCTTTTTCCGTGACATGAGAACCTGGGCGGGATGAGCTACGAGCGGTGGAACAGGAACCAGGCATGGGGCCAATATGCTGATGAATTGCCACGACGTTAGCGTGTCTAGTGACAATGCAAGATAAGACACAGTATCTCAAGTGAGGAAAGATGTGCTACATGGCTTGGTGAGTTAGATTAAAGCCCTGCCCACTATACTTAAAATTCTATGGAGCGTTTGATGTGGGGGAAACTCGGAAACACGAGTCAACCTGAAACGTCTCGTAAGAAGACTCAGCTGCGCAAACCAGCGTAGCTAGGAGGGAGTGGGGCCCGGGACGCCTGTAACCTTTTCCAGTAGGTGACCGAGTGATCGGAGGGAACGGAGGCCAAGCTCTGCGCCACGCAAGGAATAGATTATCCGAGTCCTTCACCGAACCCCGGCCCTGCGGCCAGCCCGAAACGGGGCCTCTGAAAAGCAAGACGGGAGGTTCGTTCTGGGCATGCTGAGCACACAGCCTGTCAGTCATTGCGGCAGCTTGGCGATCAACAGTGTGAATGACACGACTGATAGCACTGGCCCTGTGCGATTATGGCTGCACTGTGCTGTTGATGGCATGTATGTAGCCATCACGGGGCTCAGACGGTTGGCGGAACCTCGAGGTTGGCATGGGCGCATCATGATTGCGTGCGGTGGTCGGGAGTCACACCTGGGATCTCTGGCAGAAAGGGGGAGAGTTTGATGGCTGGAGTGGAAGAAGCTTGCATGCCAGTCTGAAGATTGGATTTCGTGGGGCACGCGGCGAGTTATCGCGGCATGGAACATGTGCGAAGGATTCGATGGCCGACCGTTTCAGCGTGCGTAAAAGGATCCGAATCGTACTGGAAAACGTCGCAAGCAGACCAAAAGGGCGGGTACGCCTTATCACAGCTCCAACGTGGAGCGCCATGGGGCCAAAGGTGATGCTTCATGTTTCAGACGTCGGCGGATCTTTCAAAACACTCTGCGAGTGTTGTAATACAACCTTGGGCCGCGGGACCAAGACCCGCATCGGCCCGCATTCCCACTGGTTCACGGATATCGCCTGTGCGGGTGACACACATGCGTTTGTCGTGCATCTCCAAGGTACAAGTGGCGCTCCGTTTTCATAGCAATGCACCCAATGATCAAAACTGCGAGGCGAGGCTGAGTCATGGGTGCACGTAAATTCATCACATACATAAAAGGCATAATTAAGACACCGTGAACTTGCAAACGAACCATGGTAGCCTATCTGGTGAATGATCATCAGAAAGTTGAAACCCTTGAGAATAAAAAAAGACATCTTCAGTGGCTCCAAAGTCGCTAATCTAAACGCTCGGGTCGGCAGTTGACGTGAGTAATGCGTTATCTTCATTCATGCTTTCGTTGTGCTGCGCGTCTGGGTCCATCTTTGGGCATACTTTTTGGCTGATCCAGCTCAGTCCCCACGCGCCAGCTCGTGCCATTATCCAAAGTACTACTCGCGCTCCAGGGATGAGTCGTACCACGTCACGAAAGTCCCAAATGTCTCGGTGGTACGTGATCTGGCCTTGCTCATTAAAGCAAAGTCGTGTCATGACGGGCAGTTGGAAATGGAGCGGCGATGGCACGGAAAGAAGCGTTCCAGGTATAGGGAGAGACGGAGAAGCTGGAACGGAGAGGGATAACTGAGAATCAGCAGGGGAGGGCGGCGGGCGGCGTAACATTAAGGTTTTGGGTATTCTATATCTGGTATGAAGGTCGGGAAAGAAGAGGATGTTGAGCTTGTACTCGACAAAGCTCTTCTTGTGACCATCTAGAGCAATGTATGAAGCGGACTTGGCGACTTTGGAGATTGAATACGCGCACCAAAACTCTCTGTTTCGCTGATGTCGTCTACTTCCGCCCAGACCCGGATTGCCTTAAACAAGGGGTCGCCGCCGAGTTTATTTGGTGGATGAGCCCCGAGGGCAGTATGAAGAATGGATAATGGCCTAGGCACATCGACGGAGCAACAGCAACGTGTAAGAGCGTGAATGTCGGAGATGAGCGCGCGGGACGTAGCAGTGATCAGCGGATTTTCGTATCTAGGGATCGTGCATCATTGGTCGAGGATGGACGCCGGTTCAAATACTTACACTGTCTAGTGTCAGGTAATCCTCGCTGGTCAAATAAGAAAACACGCGCCTGCGCGAGAGTCATAGAAAAACTCAGAAGTACCGAGGAAACTGGGGAAAGTAGCGTCATGCCCGCAGACTTCAACTGTGGTCGAGCTTCTTTGGATGATCGATAGCTCCCCTATCGAAGGTGACTTGTGTACCGTCCGACAAGTCGGAACAGTGTTCTGTATCGCCAACGTAGACGGGTCGGGCGGGCTAGGGGCTAGGGGCATGAATGTGCACAGGGTCGTTCTTGGGCGTCGTAAGCAGATCGTCAACGTCGTACGGCCAGCTTGTGCTTCTAGTGGAAGGCTGGCTAGTAAACGTCGACACAGTCAAGTTGAGAGCTGGATTCAGAGGGAGGCGACCAATGACTACGGAGACAGACCAATTTAAAATTACCTTTATCCGGAACTCAAGAGGCCCCACTCTTCTTGTGTGTTTTTTTGGTATAAGTATTATTGCTGTTCAAAATGATAGATCAGTATCATATCTATCATGCATCACTTTTAATCACGCCTCAGTCAACCGTTTCCTCGATGACTGATCATAATCGACGGTCACAGATTGTTCCACAACCACCTGAACATCTAGCTCCAAATCGCGGGGCGGACTCGGCGCGTACTCCATGTCAATTGCAGTCTTCTGTATGTCACATTGCGAACGTAATGCATTGACAACAGAACGCCCAGGTTGAAGCGGGCGGGCGAGGATAATGTTCTCGAATCGTGTTGCCTCCGGGGGCTCAGAAAGTTCTGGAAATGTGGCCCTTAATTCTGTGCAATTTTTAGAATGGAAGGAAGCGGCTCACCTCTTAGATGAATCAAGATCCGTTGACTCATTATCCAGGTGACCGCATAGCCCATCGATGCGCTAATGTGATCACGAAGTCAACGGTGGCGACAATGAGGCTATATTGGACTTACCCTGCAGACTGATACCCGGGGATCACCGTAAGAATTTGTTACGCAGTTTGATCGGAAATAACGAGCCCTCACCTGCACAGCTGGATCACTTGCCCGGTACAGGATCAGATTGAAGACATTGACACCTCCGGAAGGGGGTGTTCAGCACAGGAAAGACAACGGGGAGAAAGATCCTACCCGTCAAAACCACGAAATACCCAAGTCCATCATAAATCATCCTAATGGGGACATTAATCTGTGTCGCGTGCAGTGTAGGCTAGGAGCCCTTACGTTCTAATCAACCGTGACCATCTGCGATCGAAACGGAGGGTGATTGAGCGTACGTTTGACAAAGATGAGTAAACTAAAACTAACCTTCCATTAATAGAATTATATCGCACGAGGTAATATGTGGAAACGGATAAAGTTCCTGTGTCCCACAACATTGATATGACATAGTATATCCACGCAGTCGGATACGGGCCGCTATTTCCAGGAGTACAACTGATGGGCGTTCAATAGCTATTCAGCTGCCACATAATATGGACCCACCTCCCCTGTAATTACGTGCGCATATGATCAATTGTACTTCAGCGGTGTAGCAACTGTGCGTGCAACTCACATCGCTCAAGACCGCTGACAATAAGTTCAGTAGTCCATTCAGCGTCGAAAACTGGAAGCACTCACGGATACGATTGTACATGTTTGTAAACCAGTCAAGCTGTGCAAGTGATGATCAGAGAAGGTGGCAGACCCATAGAAGTGACGAACTGCTGTCGTAATGACGAAGGCAACAGCAAGGGTGATTCCAACAGCGTTCTTTCTCCGAGCGATGTTGAATGTTCTTCGAGAAAGATGTCGAGCAACTCGAAAGGCAACGACATGAAACCGCTTACCTGACACCAAGGATTACTTGTGAAACCATAGTTTGGAAGACTGAAAACCCGTGAGCGGAAGTGTGAGGAGGGTTCGAGACGGGACGAACCTTTAAAGAAGGGTGCGGCTAGATAGTAGTTCTGACATGATTCAACCGTGAACGACGTGGCGAGGACTCCATAATTGCTGACCACCATAACGATGATGCTGGCATAGCTGTTGCCCAATCAGACAGGGACGAGCAGGCCTGGAGAAGCGAGACCTACCGAATGAGAATGAAGAGAATGCAACCCAGACTAAACCAAGCAGATAGTCAATGACCATCAGCGAGGACCGGGCGACGAGATCAGCTACCTCGGGCGGAGGATATTAGATTGACTTCGATAAAACCGCACTTCAGCGGGCAACGTGACTAGGTAGCTGTGCGTAAATGAACAACAAAGCACTGCAAAGAAGAGGTGATCGAGTCGAGACTCACTCGTAAGCAGCGATTGAGAGCGAGGCAATTCGCAGGTACTTTTCAGTCTCTGTCCCGACACTCATTTGAGGATGCTACGAAGAAGGTTGTGACGGGACGCGAAAGGCTAACGAGAGTGAGCTAATTTATAAGAATTCTGTCGTGTCCGCCTATACCGGGGCACACCCGTTTGCTGCCGTTAGGTGAGTACTAGTAAGAGGCAAGCTCGTTAAATGTGTCCGGTGGCAAGATGGCAAGCTCAAGGCACTGCCATTTATGATTTATCTCGTTACTTACATGAAACGGTAGGCCGGTCTGGTGATACAGCGTGGCCCACCCAGATCCGGTCCGATCGCGCATGTCTCCCCAGAACAGTGAGTTGGCACCGCGATGACAACAATGTTTAAACTCAGACGGCATCCAAAAGTTCTCCAACGGACTCACCCGACATCGCGCTCCTTACGTGGACAGTTGGCACAGCCTTTGAAATCAATAAATCCCGCTGTATTTCCTAAAATTACACGGTGCAGTGATCGATCTTCTACTAGCTCCTAAACACCACTCCGCCCCGCAGCTTTGATTGCTGTACCGTTCTCGAGCACAGGCAGACATTTGTGCGAATGAGGTGAGGCTGGCCCTGGCAGGAATGATGCGCCGACAAGCCAAGCTAGATATAGGCCCATTAACCCATCGGCCACTGTGGATGTCGTAGTCGGATTGTGGCTCTGCGCCAATAATGCAGTTGTGTTGGCATCATCTAGTTCAGGGGCCTTCGTGCTTGTTGGAAGGTCGTCAAGGACAAAGTGGAGTAATGGGAACAACGCGTTGTCTTGCACCTCCCTTACGTGTTTCTCCAGCTCCCGTCTCCAAACCAGATATTCGCATTGTCGCGTCGAGAAGCCGTACTCTGCGAGCGACGAGAGCAAGTCGTTGAACGTCGGAAGTGGGCTGGCTACAATATGTAGCACCGTCTGCGTGGCATTCGGTAATGGAGCAACGGCAGCGAGAGCTGTACACCGTGCAACATGGTCGACGGGTACCATATTCACAGTGTTGTTGATGTCAGGGACGAGCCCCAGCTGTACACACCCTTTGACCATCCGCCAAATGAAATCGTCCGTATTGGTCACTGCCAAGCGGGCCAATCAGCCGGAAGAATTGATCATCCAGAAGCCAAACATGCGTACCTGCTGTCTTTGAATCTCCGACGACATACCCTGGGCGCACGATATGTCCTTTAAGTCCCCGCTTCCCAGCTTCAAATAGCAGCTTTTCAGAGACCCATTTACTTTGTCCATAACCGGTTTTGAGACCAGTCCTCGCGCCTTCGAGGTCATCGTCTTCGGGTATACCTCTGCGTTTGGTATGCGACAATGAATCAGAAAGTCGGACATAGTGCTCAGTATCGATAGCCGACGTTGACGAAACGAAAACAAGGAGCTTCTGCTTTGTCGTCGAAGCAAGCTCAACGGCTGTCAGGGTCCCAAGCACGTTTGGCGATCGCAGTCTCTCGTACGGGTAGACCCAGTGCACCTGTAAATAGAATCTTTTTTGAGATCAAGACCCCAACAGAAACGCGAGGAGGACAAACCAAAGCGCCATTGTGCAACACGACATCTGCTTCAGCTGCAATTCGAGCCCAAGTACTTTCGTTCATGCCGAAACGGTCTTGCCCGAGGTCCCCGATGACTACCTCAAGCCTTCCGGAGGTTACCCATTCCTCGTCCCAGACCCCGCGGTCGGTCGATCCTTCCTTCAGTCGTCCGAGCCCTTTCTCAATTGAAGGAGAGCGAACGAGACAGATGACTTTCTGCACCCTCTGTTGATGATGCAAGAGATCACGAAGGACAAATGCACCCAGGTACCCAGTAGCCCCTGTAAGGAGCACTGTCAAGGCACGCGTGTCAAAGTCAGATGGTAGGGGCGAGTAGGATTCGCGTAGGCGAGAATTCAGATGCTCGAAATCTTGACTATATTCGACAACGGCAGGCGTGAATTTTCTTGGCATGCCATCCACTGCCGGGGTAGGCGGTGTAGAACTTGAATCCTGAGGGGCAATACCAAAGTCTGGGTCACGCAGAGTATCGACGGCGGCTGCTAAGCCGCTGATGGTTGATTGGGCGAAGACGAGTCCCAACGGTGCCTCAACGACAAATACTTTGCGTATCTCGAAAACGAGGCGGGTGGCCAGGATCGAGTGTCCTCCTAGATCGAAGAAGCTCTCGTCTAATGGTATTGTCTCTGGTGGGTTGGGTAATACATCTGCCCATATTGAACACAGTTTTTCTTCTGTAGGACTGATGGCCCTTTTTTGGTTGCTCTTGGAGGCGGCTTTGTTTTCGGCATGAGTAACGTGGGCCTGTGCTGTATCTGGGAAAGGAAGCGCGGGTTTGTCTATTTTGCCATTTGGATTAAGTGGCATGCGGTGGAGGGGAACGAATACTGGCCGAGTACAAAGTGTTAGTTAAAAGAAGTATATCCGAGTATCGACGTACACGTAGGAATGCTGTAGCTAGGCAATTTCTTCTTGAGATGTTCTCTGATGTCTTTGATGAGTCGTCTGTATTTTGGTACGCTCTTGACGCCGTCAGCTTCTTCGCTATCGCTTAGCCCGCTGGTGAAACCATTCAACTGCGCGCCCTCTAGCGGCACAAAGTAGCTGACAAGGATCTTTTCCTCGTCCTTGTCTCTCCGCACGAGCGTTACGTTCTCGCGAACAAGTGGGTGTTGGCTCATCAAGGTATCGATCTCGCCGAGCTCGATTCGGAAACCACGTATCTTGACTTGGTCATCTGCGCGCCCTGTGCACTCAACACGACCATCAGGAAGATAGCGCCCAAGATCGCCAGACCTATACATCCGATCGCGGATACCCTTCCAATGTCGTGACTCAGGCCCAGCGAGACCCTGAGGCGGGTGCAGTATCGTGTCTTTCCATGGCGCTGACAACGAGGCAAACCAATTTGAAACAAATTTTTCGGTGGAGACATCGAGGTCGAGGTACCCCTCTGCCAAGCCACCTGAGCGCACATAGATTTCCCCGACTTCCCCGACGCCGCACGGAACGGTCTTGTCGGACCGATTGACAACAAGGAGTTGGACGTCGACCATGCCTTCACCAGCAGGCATGATGTCTTTTTGGGTAGCAAGGAAAGTGGGGTCTACAGACACGGGTGGAATGCAGAAATACGAAACTGCGCGCTGTGTTTCGGTAGTGCCGTACATGTTAATGATGTGGACATTTGCGGCAAGGGACTGGAGCCGAATACAATCGCGTTTAGTGAGAACGTCGCCGACGAAGAAGGCACTGTGGAGAGAGGGAATTTGTCGAGTAGCCTGTGCGGAAAGAAGTTGACCCATTGCAGGGGTGAGGTGAGTGACGGTGACGTTGTTGGCATCCATCCACTCTGCGAGCCGGCCGGGTGTCCCAATATCTTCTGCGGTAGGAACGTAGAGCTCGGCGCCAAAGAACAGGGGGGTGAAGACTAAACGGGGGATGAGGGGATAGTGCCGTTACGGAACATTCGATACTCACTATCTCGCTGGATAGGGTCATGGGCAATACCACTGAGCATAGTGAACTTGGAGAATTCGCTAAGCGTAAATCTCTCACCCATCCAAGGGAAGAAATGAGTCAAACTGTAGTGGCGTCCTTTGACGCCTTTTGGAATGCCGGTACTACCACTTGTGAAAGACAAGGTACCAATACTATCAGGTCCGAGGATGACGTTCGGATCAGTCTCTGAAAGATGGTAACGTGATTTAAGCACGTCGGTGCCATTGACAACACCGCCAAGAATTTCGCCAACTGGCGAGAACTCGAGTGCCGGAACTTCGACGCGAATCTTGAGATTGTTTGAGAGGAACTCTCGAACACTAGTCCCGATCCTCCCTGCCCCAGCTAGAACGACGAGCCCGCGAGGCTGAGCGACTTGCAAGTAGATCTGCTGCCGCGACGGCGGGTACGCAGGATCTAATAGGTGGTGTGTGAATTACTCGTTCGGCGTCGGGTACACCGAAGAACAACACACCAATGACAGAAAACGTCGCGCCAGCTTTGAGGACTGCCATAACCGCAACGACGAGCTCCACGCTCCGATACGCATAGATCATCACGACATCTTCTCGTTTGATACCTGCTTGGAGAAGGTGATGTGCTAGGATATTCGATGCTCCCCTGATGTCACCATACGTGTAGGTGCGCGCGTCTTGTCTCCCATCGGAAGTTGTGGAGGAAAGACTCTGGATCACACATGACCGGTCTGGCCAGCGGATTGCATTGCGCGAGAAAACATCTGTTATCGCCCCTTTCCAATCGCACCAATGGAGATTTGCAATTGGGTTGGGCAGATGGACCTTTTGACTGTTGGTCAATAGGGCGACTGACCCTACGAGAGCGGCGGGGTTCGCAGAGACTTTTCGCAGTAATACTGAGAGCTGGTCAACGATGAATGAAATACGGACGGGGCTAAAAAGTAGAGAATTGTAGAGGATGCGGAGTGCGATGCGGGGAGCAAGGGAAGAACGAGTCGTCGCAGGTGGTCGCGTGACGAAGATGGTGAGATCGGATGTTAGACTAGTTGAGCGGATGAAGTTCTCGCGAGGCTGGTCAGTCTCGTCAAAGAAACGGACACGAAAGAGCGGGCGAGCGTTTTCTATCGTATCCTCCTTGTCCTTGTGTAGGGCTTGGACGATGGTTTCGTAGGGGAGGGTATCAGCCTCAGCCTCCTTCTCAACATGTTTGACGCGCCGGACGATGGACAAAAACGTATCAGAGGGATCGACAGCCAATCGCAGGATCAGAGGTGCACTGGCCGCGGCAGATGAAGAACCGATGACGATGTCGGTGTCACCGGTGTAACGATGTAGCAATACGGTGAAAGTGGCGAGGAGGAGGTGGAACGCAGAAGGACTGCTGTCTGTATTCTGCGCATCGTCGTCTTCGGTGTCGCCGTCGTGCGTTTGGAGAGCGAGTTTCAACAAGGCGAGGGATGTCTGTTCGGGAAGATCGGCGGCGTGGGCAGCTTCGATGAGCTTGTTGGTCCCGACTGGTCTCGGATAATCGGTCGGCAAGGACATCGATGGGAGGTTTTGCAGCCTCGCCAGCACTCTGGAGAGTGCTGCATTGGTTGCCATGGATGGGATCGAGCAAGGCAAGGGTTAATTTCGCAAGCGTTCACGAGAAATTTTACTCATGACTCGACGCGAGGCATTAGACCGCATAGAGTTGAGCTTATCTTTAGATAACTTTTTCGGTCGCTGTGTTAGGCAAAGTCTGGATACTATATTTGTTGCAAGCAGATTCGGCCGATAAACCCATAGCAAAATCAGAAGGGATGCCAGTGTGACAAAAGGACACGATGGGACGTTGAAGAGATAATCAGCTGCGGTGAGCCTCCGGGTCGTGCTCTGGTCATTGTCGAAGATCAGATCTGCAGACACCAGTGACGAATGTTGTGATTGCGGTAACCACTAGCAAGATAGCAGCAGATGTAGAGACGGCGTAGCCTAACTCATTCGCACCCGCATACCTGGCAAGTTGCCGAGGCGTACTAACCCCGATCCAAAGGATAACGCGGCCGCCTTCCAAAAGAGCCAGTTGCAACGGGCCCCCTTCACGACGGCGCGCACCCAGCTGTTATACGTCCACAGAGGTCATCGCTGTCCCCCGCTTCTGTGGTGCATTACGCACACCCGAATCATTCCTCCTTGTGAACTAAGCATTGTCAAGGCGGCAAAAAGGTGGGTGCAGAGACGGTCCTCACAGATTCCCATACCCTCCAGTGCAGGCAATCTCAGGGGCTGCGATTCGTATCGGTGGGTTCAACATCGTTTAAGACCTGATCTGAAACGCCGGGACTGCGCCGGAGGCAGGAAGGCCAATTGCGCAAGAGTCGAACGAGACCTCCGGACTCTCAAAGTTCCCGCAATCCGCCAACGGGGCCGGCGCTGCGCATGCACTCGGATAATTACCGTATACTTGTGCTCGGACGCATGAAGCGAATTCATCATACCCTGTCCTGGCCGATCGACAGCTAGATCTGCCAACACATCGAAGCCGTCATCGATGAAGTCTCGGAAATACACTCACTGTTTAGATCTTTCCTCCACAAGACTGCTCGAGAGATGCTTACTGAATAGGTGACCTGTCCATTTATCCGGGTGGGTTAGATAGCACTGACATCCACTAGGGAGAGTTAGACCATCGAAAGAATGTGTCGCAAAGACACCCAGTATTATACATTGCACAGAAGCTTGAATGCACATTGACAAGAAAGACAGCACCAGATTCGTAATCTACACCGCTCCCGCAGCAAAGTTGACAAGCGTTCTTCTCATCTCCTGCAGTCGGGTCCGAGTCGTTTCCAGCCGGGCCCGCTTCGCCTCAGTGGCTGGATCCTCGCTCACCAATTCTTTCATGCGATCAGCAAAGTTACCTGTCGAGGTTGTGTCGACTATGAGGCGCTGGAGTAGGCTGACCGACAATCTCTCTGCCAGAGCCTGATGCAAGGATTGTTCAATCTTTAGCGGGACATGATCAATGATGCGCTGTGTGATGTCATTCAGTCTCTCATTGCGTCTGTTTCGAGGATGTCCCGTACCTTGTATGCGAGAGCAAAGTATGCCCGTACGTCTGCCATGACTATCAATTCGTCTTCAAAACATTCGTCTCTGGGGTGTAGACGAGCTAAGTCGGCCACAGTAAGACCCTCGTAGCCGGCTTGAGCGAGATAGTTCAAGGCCTGAATTTCTGGTGAAATTGGTTTTTCGAAGTATTGGTTATAGGGCCCGTGGTGCGCCGCTAGTTGAGGAGGGAGGCTGGGTGAGGCCATTGGGCTGGGGACGAGGGAATGTTCTGAGTAGGGCGATTGAGGAATCCAGTATTCTCTAGGGTGTCGGCGGGCTTTCCGATACTTGATCAGCCACCTTTCACGAAGGTTGTCAAAATCTTTCAGGTTTTGAGTATAGATTGGAGTAATCTCAAGTCTCAGAGTTTCCTTGACCGCAGCGAGTGCTCTATCCTTGTATTCATCGATGTCGGGGCGGACGAGACCTCTACAGACAGGATAGGGTCCACATAAAACCTTGGTGACAATGTTATCGATGACGTACGAGATCATGTCCTGCAGGACCCTGAATCGGCCAAAATGTGTCTTAGCGAGTTGCTGAATGACATCATCGAGCACATCATTTATAGATGCCAGACATCTCTCCGCGGGTGTGGACCATAGGATCGTAAACTGGTTGATAAGGCGAGTCTTGGCTTCGTACGGAATATTACCGGGAAGCTCCCATGCAATCGACCTGTGCCGTGTGTAAGAAACCACAGCCAGTAAAGGATGGGAACGGAACGGACTCAGAGATGGTCTTGCGAACGTCATACACTCCCATGATCTGTACTTTATCATTCCTAACCTCGGCGCATTCTTCAGATTCGAGTATATCGATCGGCAAGTATTGCATGGGCTCTTCGAAAGGACGGAAATCTGGAGAAGTTCCTCGAATGTCCTGTGCGAATATAGTGTAGAGCGCTCGATTTCGCTGCGCAAGGCGCTTGTCCGAACTGGCACCTGAGACGACACCTTTGAAGGCATCGCAGAATGCGTTCACTCTCACGAGGACCTCGATTTGCGGATCAGCTTCCAAGGGTTTGGGTAGAGTACCGATCTCCTGCAAGCAAGAATCGAGCAATCGCTCGACATCCTGTCTGAGCTGTGGTATGCTACACGACGAATTGTTGAGCCACATGGAAATCCAAGCATACTGTAGGGTGACGTACACTTTGTTGATATGGCTGACAAGCAAGACGCTAATGTCCGTTACAAACGCCGGGATCCCGAAACGCCCACGATCAGTAACCTCGCTCCATGGTGAAGTCGTATCGAAATAGTCTGTTGCGATGCGCTGGAGCGCTGCCCTTGAGAGATGCTGTGCCCGCTGGGCATCATCGGGGAGGCGAACGCAATAGTACCCGTGCTTCAATTTGTGCTGGCGTTCCTCGATGACATCGAGCCAGAGCTGTCTGGCATTGACGGCACCGTCCCCAAGCATGTCAGGTTTCGTGAGGATCCCTATGAGAAATCTTTGTGAGAGACGAGTGCATATCGTCAGATGTCGACAAACCTATAGTGCGCTCTCCGCCAGGATCGGCGTGTCTCGCCAGTTTGACGGATAGCTGGTTCTGCATATCGTCTAAACAGACACATAATAATCAGAAACTTTCCAGAATAACGAAGGCTTTATAAGTTACCGCTCATAGGTATCGTGGTTAAGATGATCGTGTTTGGTCGAATGATGTAAGATTCAGTGAGTTTTCGCACCAGTTCAACCACTTCCTCGTCCTCATTTTGTATTAACCCTGTAGAGACGATCAGCACAGACGTAAGTGTTGATATCGTACTAACCAGGTAAATCAACGAAGGACAAGTCAGTGGCACTGGGGTCCTCGATGAAAATTGAGACTACGTTGCGTGAAAACTTGAGCGAATTGGTCGAAGGGAGGTTCCTCAATTCCTCTATGCTCTTTCTGTGGAAACTGTCCGGGGCGAGATCCGGATTGAGAATAGCTGCTTGCGCGCGACGGAGCCAAATCTCCACGTTGTTCTTGTCAGTGATGGTGGGTCCGAAAGGTATCTCTTTCTGTTGGAGAGAAGAACGTCCGGAGGAATCGTAATCAAAGCGAAGTTTGATCTTGCAAGACCAAGTGGTCGCACTACTAGACATCGTGCATTCCGTTGGACACCTGTTTGGAAGATAAGGATAAGGACAATAACAAAATGGAAAGGGCTGGACATACCGCGTGCAAGTTCCACTATCTCGAGGAACATTTACCTAGTATGAACTGTCAGGCATCCTCTACAGCTTGATAAACATTCAGTGTAACTTACCCCACTGACCGCTTCAACCAGGGAGCTTTTTCCGGCTGACAAAGTCACAGTGAGTCAAGAGCGAAACCGAATTCAACTCACGCAATGTCACTACGTACCGGATTGGCCACCGATAACGACGATAGAAGGGAGATCCATCATTGTCTCCGCACTGGGGAAACGAGGTCAACGAAACGGAAGGCTACCGCGGTTCTTAACTTGCCCCAATGATCGCAGGTCGTTGATGAGTTGCATCATTTCTTTGCGCCTACGCGCATATTCGGTTGACGAGAGATCGAGTGTCTCCCAGCCATCGTCTGGAGGGGAGTGACTCCCCATTTCTCCAGAACTTCCCGTTGACATAGAGGTAGCTGAAGTAGTAATTGGAGGCCTCGCAGGCCTGAGTCTGTTACGGTTGAAGCCAAGGTTCATAGGTACCGATGAGGGGGGTAAGAAGGAATGATAGGAGGAGAGGAAGGGTGCAGGCTTTATACATCTCGTGGGTGCTGTGGGCGCGACGCGAAATAATGATCCACGCTACAGCTTAGACACGAGGGATGTTAATATTTCGTCATAGTGCGTGCATCCTGTGAGAATCCTACAATGCCAACATCAGGCATCGGGGATAGGCCTGCTGAACTTGGATTAACGAAGTCCATCTCTGGGTACTGCTGCTGTGCATCACGCCTTCGATAGCCGAGGGTGAGCTCTAGAAGCAGTGACTTGGAAAGCATGGGGTCCACTGGACCCACTGGGTGACAACACGAGGTCTACTTCTTTGTGGGCGCGGATTCCCATCACTGAAACGGCGAGCCATACGCGCTAAGTATATCATGTCCAGACACTCACGAACACCGAGTAGTACTTTGTTCTCTAGCTTAGGAGCAGGCTCCATCGACTTGTAGAAACATCCAACGTTGACAGGCAGGTTTCAAGTTTCAGCATCACTGTAAACCCATGTAGCCTTCAAATGTTCAGCACAGATCCTGTACCACATGTATGTATGTAATAACGCTTGCCTGTGCACACAGCCTGAGCAAATTGGAGGCGATAGAGTCCACACCTCGCCGCCATCCTTGTTTGCTACAGATTCTGAATTGTATATCGGAACGTCCAACTCGGGCGAGTGAAGGAGAGTAACGCCCGTCGTCGGGCAAGAACCATGCAATGTGCCAAGAAATCAAACCCTGTACCAGTACCAGTCGTTCGACGTTGGTTACCATTGCCCCAAGTCGTCGGAAGCGGCCACTGCTTTTTGCACAGGACAGAACGAAAGGAGACAGCCTAGAGTCGAGATGGTGGTGAAAGAAACCGCGTTCGCTCTCTCGGATAAATCCGTCCAGGAAGGATAAAACACACGACCTCCCCATTAGCATCGAGCTCAGTAGCGGAGGTACGAATGTCTGTCTTCGGCCTACCCAGATACTTACATACCACGCACGTGTTGACCGGCGCTCCCACCCCGACCATGTCCGAAGTCATCCCACCACTGGTGTAGGGTTGAGCACGGGTTAACCCGTGCCTAAAATCTGGTACACCGTACCCGTACCCGCAGACACCGCAACCCTTACGGGTAAGGGTACGGTGTAACCCGTCCACACCCGCGGTGTGAGCGCTGGAGAAAGACCGCAGGCTGACAGGTACACGATGGACTCGGATAGAGCCGATTAAGGTCAATCTCATCAACATTCGAGTCGGTATCTGCTAACTTTCTCTTCCTAGACTGCTTAACCATTGGTACTAGGTCGTTGGCGATAATGAGGTCAGTCCGAAGCCATGAACCGAGACAGAGGAAGGCGCGGGTTGACGTGGGAGACAGCCGGTTGTGGGTAAAATGCAGGAGTTGTCTGCCTTGGGAAAACACGCACTCGACAGCAGTTGAAGTTGCTACATTATAGCTTGTCAAACCACTGTAGAATCTATGTTTGTGCGACTTACCGGGCACGCTAAGGTAATCGAGGGCCATCTGATGTAAAGTCGGATATGTGTCGCGGTTGTTGACCCACCACTTCAGGGGATCTTTCACCTTTTCGATTGGCTGTCGGAGATAGTCTTGGAGTTCATCCGACAAGACCTTAGGTCCCATAGAATAGTCACCGAAGTCATTGGCAATGCCGGTAGCCGCCAGTTCAGTGAATTGTACTGGTTGGGTGCAAATTTTGTAGTGCAGGTTATACTCCTCTTGGGTAATGTGTTCGGCAGCTTCCACCAGTCATGGCTGCGGAAGGAGGAGTTTAACACCCTTCTGAACCACAGCCTTGACAACAGTTGTAGCGGTCTTCGCAGAGGTGGAGATGGC
>JBBPKY010000381.1:7144-23982 GCA_038089495.1 Xerocomellus dryophilus
CCGCTTCTTTCAAATGATGATGTTGACCATGACGACACTTTGTCCTGGTCATGCGCCCTCACTAAACCCGTTTGGTATAGCTTGTCAGGGCATTTCCAGGCTCCCTCCACATGTGTACATAAATACCAGCTGTGGAAGCACCGAAACCGATTTACCCGCTCTCCTCTCCAGGTGCACCTTGCAACGCTCCATCCCCCAACATGCGTGTATCTGTCGCAGTCTTCTTTTTGCTCTCAGCAGCGTCTTGTGTCTTTGCCGTCGTCATCCCCGACGTGAAACGGGAGGTAAGGCCCCGCCGTTTGATCCACCTTGCCTCTGTCGAACTCCTCTCGTACTTTAGGCCATCCCGCAGATGGGTCGTGGATTAGAGACCGAGGTACGTCCACGTCGTGCTCACGATTCAATTCGATCTGACCCTGGTCCAGTCGAGCGGCGGTCAGACTGGTACCGATGCTTAACCATAGGTCCAGGTTCTATGATACCACTACATACCCCATGATGCTGACTACGTTACTTATAGTCCCTTATTTCCCAAGAAAAATTGCCAGAAAGGGGCCTTTGGTCGGTGGTGTCAGATGGTGGATGAATCCTTCAATGCTTTTTTTTTTCTTTCATTCGAATTATCACGACCAATTACTCACGCTCATTCCTCCCAACAATCCATCGCTATCCTACCCCGTACGATTCTAATTCCGTGCTTCAGTCCCTATGTTTTTCTGTACGTTCCCGGTTCCACTTATCAGAGATTTTTCCAACGTGTCCCACACATTATTCGGTCCTTTTGCTTATCAGAACGAGTGCGGTGCATCATGGTTCAAACGTTCATGTGCCTTACGCCTATGCACCGACAACCCAAATCGGGATGCTTCCCGGTTCTAGCCGAGCCAACCTGAAGCTCATTCAGCTCCCTGCGGATCGTTACTTTGGTTCGCCCGACCGATTTCGACCTGCATTGCGCCTCGTCCACGTTCAGCTTGAACACGTGTAGTGCGCATTTAGGTAATTTAGAGACTTCATTTACTCAGGTACCCGTTGACGACTCACACTACCGTAGCACCGCCAAAATCTCGCAGTCGTCTTATCAGTCGCTACAAGTCAACAGTCGGCAAAGCTCATTACGCCGACCCCTTCCCGCTCGCTCCCTCCGGCGACCATGTTGCCGGATTGCCTTGCTGGTGCCACATGGGGGACATCGTTAATGCCCGACATTCCCTGAGGACCCTTAGGCAGTCTCTCGTGCCATCCAAGATCAAGACTCGATGGAAAAGGGTCTCTGTGTGAGTAATTTTCCATCTCGGAACGTAGATTGGGTCGTATCATCATGTTGCCCTGCCCGTGCAACTCGGACGAGTTCAGTATCACATGTATGTGACCAAAGTGGTCGGGCTACCAACATTTGCATTCATCAAGATGGCCGCTTTGGTCCATTCGATGATAGATTCGTCTTTTCGTGCATCACTTCAGTTGGTCGTCATGAGTCGGGGCGTCATCGTATCCATGCAGCGAGATGGCCGATGCGCACTGCGAGAGTTGTGGCTAAGCATTCTGCCAGAGGCCTGCAAAACACAAACCACATGCGCAGCCGAGGCTAGCCCGTCTTCGTGTAGTCCTGCTGGTGACTTTCTGATGAAAATTCGCTTCCGAGGAAACTTGCTGCTGTTCACAACGATGGATTAGAGGACGGACAATCAATCTTCTTTCTATTCCGCCTCCAAAATGGTGCATGCTCTCACACGAACTTGAATCCTCGTGTGCCGTTGACCACTTTCTGCTCGACAATACTCCACGAGGCGTGGCCCTGGTCTTTGCTTACTCAGTGCCGCAGCAATTGCACAGGTCACAGTTTCAGTGACTAAGGAGGCATTTACGACGAAAACCAGAGTTGTTATGTATCATGTCCTGTTTGTCGCCGTTCCCGTCGTCATGCATCTGGGTCCTGATCTCAGCAAGTAATACTGTTGCCATTCAACAGGAATAACGTTTTACTTTTCTCGCGCGAACCTGTCAACGCTCACACGAATGCTTACATTCTGTCTTTTGCTTGGCTGTGTGAAGTGACTCGGAGGCTATACAATGCAGTACGGTTACGCAAATACTACGTTCCGCTCCGGGACACTTTCGTTCGTATTTGGTTACATAGCTTTAGCCTTTCACCAGCTGGATAGCGGAATGAACTATGGAATGACTCTGGACATTGCGATTGCAGATATGATGATCAGCCTTGGGACCTGTTTGAAAACTCACAGCCTAAGCGTTTCCTCCGACTCGTGTCACATCTCCATCCGTCGTCGTCCGAGTTCTGCATTCCGCAGTTTCCTTCGGATCGCCATGTGCACAGGCACACCGCATCACACAGGGACACTGATCCCTACATACTCCAGTAATCCAGGTACGCGTACCGAATCAGGAGATCCCATTCCGAGAATCCCGCTCATCCATCCCGATCAACTTGGTATTCCACTCAGAATCAACTGTGCGCTCCAGTGAATCCCAGATATCCTGTGGCATGACACTGCGCGCACGCAATAGACTTGACAGCAGGGGCGGATGTTTCACAATGCGGCATGTATTGGTACCTAGGCATTTCATTTGTTTGTTTCTTCGCTTAACTGTGACGAACGCCCCTGGTCTGACAGGCGAGCTCACTAAACCCGTTTAGTATGTCTTGTCAGGGCATTTCCAGACTCCTTATAAATACCAGCTGTCGAAACGTTGAGTCCTCACTCAACTCGACCGACCTTGCACGCTCTCCTCTCTCCAGCTTCACCTCCAACATGCGTGTATCTACCGCAGTCTTCTTTTTGCTCTCAGCAGCGTCTTGTGTCTTTGCCGTCGTCATCCCCGACGTGAAACGGGAGGTAAGGCCACGCCGTTTGATCCACCTTGGCTCTGTCGAACTCCTCCCGTGTTTTAGGCCATCCCTCAGATGGGTCGTGGATTAGAGACCGAGGTACGTCCATGTCGTGCTCACGTTTCAATGCGATCTGACCATGATCCAGTCGAGCGGCACTTCGACTAGTCCCGATAGCTAAGCATAGGTCCAGGCTCTAGAATACCGCTACATACCCCATGATGCTAACTACGTTATTTATAGCCTTATTTCCCAAGAAAAATTGTCAGGAAGGGGCCTTTGGTGTTGGTGTCAGATGGCGGATGGGATCCTTCAAAGCTTTTTTTTTTCTTGCTTTCACTTGAATTATCACGACCGATTGCTCACGCTCGTTACTCCCATTATCAACAATCATATCCCGTACTATTATTTGTTTCAGTCCGTCTGGTTTTCTGTATGTGCCTAAAAGATTTGTCCAACGTGTTTCACGCTTGTTCTGTCCTTTTTCTGATCGGAACGAGTGCGGCGCATGCGTGTGCCTTTCATCAACACCCGGCCGTTTTTTAAGGGTTGTGTTACCGTCATGTGTGTGCCTGTTCGTGTGCATGACGCCGCCCATTAAGGAACGAGGCTGTATCGAGTTGACACGTGGCCGCAGCTGTGACGACTTTAAGTTTTAATCGCGCCACTCGTCCGTTTGCGCCCAATGGAAGTGGTGAGCGTCCATTCGTCCCAGGCTGACGTCTGGCATCTCAAACAAATCGTCTTTGGTGCGGGCGAGTCGAGACGACCCGTCAAGATCATCACCCAAAACTTCAACGGGTGAGTCCTGCGCACATCACACGAGCTCCGTCCGCTCACCCCGTACGTCCAGACCATGCTCGTTCATCGCCATTTGTGAGTCTCCCGCCCTTGCACATGCCGTCCTCGACTGACCGAGCGCGCGCAAGGCAACATTCTCGTCCTACGCGGTCAGATCGAGATCCTCCCTCCCGACCGCACCACCGTCTCGTACGAATTCCTCTCCCAGCTCCTCGGCGAATACCTCCTCACGAGCTGCCCCGATATCGACATCTCGGCCGCCCTGTCCATCATGCCCAGTACCACGAGTCAGTCGTGTCTCTCGTCCATCCCTGTTTGTCTCTTATTCATCCCCCCCTCCTTCTCCCGTCTCTTCTCTTGGTCGTCGTACCCTCACTCGTGTCTCGCGATGCCATCTCCTAGAGGGCCTCGACCTCAACCCGCAGTTCACGAGCATCACCGCCTTCTCGCCCGTTTCCGAATTCGACGCCGGCGAACTCGCCCTCTTTTCGCAAGCTGGCATCCAGCTCGTCCACGGATGGGTCGTCGATCCAGAGAGCCCAGAAGCAGCGGTGATGACACAAATTCGGGACTATGACAGGGCGGCGACGTTGATCGCGGACGCGGATTATATCACTAGAGGAAGGCTGTTGGGTGGTGGTGGGGACGGGGACGCAAGGGAGTACGACGGGGAGCCAGAGGCAGGCCCGAGTAGCAGCACTAGTGCGACCGCGGGCCCGAGTTCGGGCCCGGGCGTGGGTACTTTTTACGCGCGTCAAAGCACGACGCAGCACTACTCGGACGAGGACCGACGCAAGATCGAACACGGTCCGTCGCGTTTGCGTTCACAGTCTCGCTCAGCCTTATTCTTTTGATCCCTCACAGCCATCGTTGCCCAGCAGTTCTTGGACGCGACTAAGTCACAGCTGACGTACCACGGTCTGTTTCAGCTCGCGTCGACGCTCCAGCCTGGCTCGCTCGTCGCGCTCTTCCGCAACGCGCACCTCTCTGTCGTGTACAAGTCCCTCGGCGGTGTTCCAGGCTCAGGCCCAGGCCCAGGCACCCCGCAGCCGGTTTCTAATCCCAATCCCAGTCCCAATCCCAACCCCGACGACGCCAACGCCAACGCCACGCAATTCGCACAAGACGCCGCCCTCTATGCGCTCGTCACAGACGACGTCTTCCTGCACGAACCAAGCATCGTCTGGGAACGCCTCGAAGACGTCGACGGCTCCTCGTCCTCGTTTGTCGATTCCGATTTCCACCGGGCCGTACCGATCGGAGGGGACGTGGCAGGTCAGACGGCCGAGGCGGCGTTGAGGCAGTTCGAGATGGAGGCGGGGTTGTGCGGGGTTGTAGATCCTGCCGAGTGAGCGCCTTTTTTTGTGGACGTGTCCAAGTTTGGAAACGAAGTTGACGGCGATGACTAGTCAAGCGCTCGCAAGACAGATGCAAACCGAGGAAGACGAGCGAGCGAGGGAGATCCATACGCGACGTCATCAAGCCCTCGAGCGACGACGCGCCGAGGAGGAGAGGCGGCGGAGAGAGAATCTAAACCAGGGGCGCTCCACGGCATCGGGGGGAAGGACGAGGAAGAACAAGAATTGCATCATCATGTAGAGGGCGTCTGTTCTTTTTTTGGAATGGGTCGCAGCCGGGAATTCACTCGCTTGTTGGATGCTACGGACTGCGCGCGGGAGCATGAAATCGAGAGTCGAGACGGATCGACACATCTCGATCTTGATCGAGGCACTCGAGCTCGCGAAGCGAGGGCGCAAGCTGTCACCTGTCAGGGGCTGAAACAGAAAGGCCAAAAAGGGGCTATTGACATCGTTATTCGTACGCGACGCAAGCGACCGCACCACAGGGACCGCATAGATCGGCCTGAGACCGAACCATTGGGCGCGTTGTCAAACCCATGTACTTCTCGAAGCGAGGGGCAAAGAAGACGATAATCCTTCGCGCCGCATCACGCCGCGGTAGAGGCGAGACCTCTGCTTTTTCGGAACCGTCTCGCCTCGGTAAAACGTTCACGGTAATTCGTAAACGGTATACGTATGCACATGTAAAGGCTTCGCGGCCAGCGCGCGCGTGAGAGCGATTCTGAAATCGAGACCCGACGCGGCGAAAGAACCTCTAAAAGAAATCGTGATTCGGAAATCTCCATCGAAGCCCTCGAGTCTATACTTGTCCTTGGTTCGCGAGACGACGGTCGAAAATGAAATTGAACATCTGCGCTGACGAAAGGCGGAGGACGAAAGAGAATGGTGCGCGGGTGCGTCGACTCCGAGAGGGGTGATAGGACGGGTACCTCGAAACGTGTGCGGGGGGGTCTCCCTCGTGTCTATACATATTTCGCGAGAGGATTCTAGAGGCTGAAAACGTGTCGGCGCTGACGGTAGGCCTGCAAGGTGAACGGTGAAAGAGGGGGCGTAGGCGCGCGCGACGACGTGGGCGTGCAGTGCGATTCTGAATTCGAGACTTGGAGACTTGGACGGATCGACGCATCTTGATCGAAGGCGAGCGTTTAACCTAGAGATATTTTCGCGAGGCGTAAACCGAGGCTGAGACACAAGGCAAAAGGTGCTATCAATGTCGTCATTGATGGGCGATTATAGGAGTAAGGACCGTCATGTGAAGAACGGGACGGTGTCCGCGTAGATCGGTAGGTCAGGGAACGAACAGGCGCGTCGACCTATACATAGCACGTGGAGGGAGGGGCAAACAATGTTATAATTAATCACGCCGTCACGCACGGGCGTGATCAGAATTCTCTTGCCTCGGTGAAACGTGTTCTGTAAATGATATATAAAAGCTTGCACCCGTCGCAGCTATCGCGGGCGGGAGTGTGAGATTCTGAAATTGAGACCTGCATGATGAAAGAGAAGAATCATGGTGGAAATCTTCATCGAAGCACTCGGGCCTGTACTTGTCCGTGTTTCGCGGGATGATTGAGACTGAAACGAGAGCGCTTATCGGAATGAATATCGGCTCCGACGAAAGACTGCAAGACGGAATATGAAAGAGCATGGGCATGCGTCGACCCCGGAATGGTCGTAGCCTGTCGTAGGGTGGGTAACTCGAACGTGCGGTAATCGGCGCAGGGCGGCGTGTCTGTCCCCAGTGGCAATTACCAAACCCCAAACCTCCTCCCCCTCTTCCGTCGTAGACGATCCTACGTACACAGTACGTAGCGAGGAGTCTCGCTGGCGAGCGCCAACGTCTCATCTCCGCTGAGGCACGATCTCGCTCGGAGGCAAACTTCTATTCCGTTGTTACTAGTACTTCATTCACCGAAGGCATGCCATCGCCAGTGGGCGCCCTCTTGTCGAAGGACTGAACGAGAAAATGTAGAGATGTAGACGTGGGCTACGCGTGATGCGAATGAGATGGATTTTTTGATAGGAACGTTCGGGGGATGAAACGAACTCGGGACGTTCTCGAACTGGAATAGGGGATTCGGCGTTGATTTCCAGGAGGGGCAAGGGCCTGAACCGGACATTTTCGAGCTGCCTCTCGTTTCATTAAGCGTACTTGTAGCACAGAACGAGCACCGTCGAGGTCCCCCGCGTTAGGTTTATGTTGCTCATCCGCCACCAGATGCGCCTCTTCGACAGACTGAACGCCAGCCAATATCAAGTTGCGAATGCGGTCCATACCGGTCGATGACGTAGCCTGGGAATGGGACCTACATACTCACATACGTCATGAAACAAGCACAGACGGAACCGTGCAAAGACAAAGGCCGGCGGGAATGTCGGTATACGGGGAATAGAATAAATGTCGCCATTCATGCCACGACAATGATGTCGTGATCGCCGTTGGGCGGTACCGAGGGACGGCCCGAAACCCGGAGCGACTAGAACGCGTGCATGACGAAAGAGAAGTGCGCGAAGAACAATAGAGACGGGGTTCGATGGTGTCGCATAGCTCTGAACGTAACGAAAGCTTCGAGGGTCACATAAGGACCCGGGCTTGAGGGAGGTCCTAAGAATGTCTCGAACGTGTTTCGGCCAGAGGTGTTTGTTCCGGGGTATGTGTCACAAATCTAGTAGTGAGGGCTGGTCGAGGTTGGTCATCAAACTTTGTTGAAGAGAGACGTGGAATTCACTGGTGAGGCGCACCGTGATCCCCGTCCGACACCGCAATGGGTTCGTGTGGAGAACGACACTTGGCGAACCGGTTCGAAAACGAGGCAGGTCGAACTTTGTAATGGGAACTTGGACGTGTGCTGTCCGTCATGTAAACGTTTCATGGACACCAGCGTGTAAGCTCACTGGCATCCTGTCGACATAGTATGTATACCATGCGCCTCGTAGAGTTACAGTAGTCGTCATCCCCCGTTGTACCGTTCGTCTTAGTAGCCCGTAGAGTGTGGTCCAGTTCCGTTGCTGCGTGTCTTCGTGTTCACAGCAGGCTTCCACGGAGTGGTTCGGATGAATCTCGGGCAATACTGCTACCCGTAAAGATCGTAGAGAGGAGGGGAGTAGTCGTTCCAAGTTCATCGAGATGGGTCTCAATACTCGAAACTGTGATGGAAGATACATGGCGGTTTGGAATTGGTGTCCAACTTGTTCGTTCCGTCCCCATAAATCGTGACCGTGACAATTGGCATGGGAATTGGCTACTAGCCGTCGTCTGGGTTGACTCCCCGAATCCGAATAGGATTCTCCACATAGTGTGCCCCGACCCCCAAGTTGGAACGCGGTCAGGCGTCGAATGCGGAATAATAGCGTCCCTTGGGAACAACAAACCACGGCGTCGTCCTGCCGCAATACGTCTCCAAGTGGAATGGGAAATTGCTTGACACCGCATCACCGTGTCGCCGAGTCCCCGTCGCAGGCGCTCGTATTACTCGTGCGTTTCTCGCCCACTTTCTCATCGGGTCTGAGAAGTGATCGTCGAGCGTCTCTCAGGTATCTGTGTGATGAACGTCACTGTCGGCCAGTCGATGGGGCTGAATGGTGGACGAAACCGATCTCAGTGGACGCGTCGATGAAGATGGAATTACTCTGTATGGCCATCCTCGGTCTGAGTCGCTCTTCTTGGTCCTCACGCGATTTTTGGCCCTCTGCCGGGCTCTGCAAGCGTGCATTTCAGGATCGGGGCCTCGTTCGAATTCGCACCCGTCTTGGGCGATGGAACGTCGTTGCGCGAACTCGACGTTTCTGTGGAAGAATTACTGGATTGGAGCCTTGAGGCCGCGCTTCGTGAGTGTCATGCGTCCGAATCTGCGCCTCTTGGTTCCTCACATTTTGAGAGCAATGAAGCAGCACGCGCACTTCGGGTCCCAGCCGTCCGCTCACCCAGCTCATCGCGACATACGCGCCGCTAACACGTCACCAACCGCAGGTCGGCACCGTCACCCACCGTCTGACAGGCGTCACAGACAATGCTCAAGATGCACACACGCGCTGTCACAAGGATCAAAAACTACAAGATCCCGTGTCGTCCATCGAGCGATTCACATATGCCGTGGATCTGTGCCCACTCGAACCACGCTTGTTTCCCGGTCGCCCTGACCAACTTGGCTGTGGTGCAGCTCGTCCACTGTCAAGCCAGGGGTGCTGATCTCGACCCCGACATTGATGTTCCTATTACTCTGTTTCAGGACGTACTGGATCCGCGCCCCGAGGGTCATCCGGATCGCCCTGCCACCTCGTTCCACCTCGCTGTTGCACTCTTATCTCGCTTCCACAACCAGGGCAACCAGGCAGATGTGAACGAAGCAAGAGAGCTATGGTCACACGTTATGGAATTCTGTCCCATCGAGAGTTATTGCCATCGTTCAACATTCATCACGCTCGAGGTGTCTGCCATATATCGCGTCGTTGGACCCAATCTCATTGACAATGTCAAAAATATTGTTCAGTCCGCCTCGAACCATGATCCTGGCGGGGCAGATGACATGGGCGATACAGCCCTCTTTCATTTGGTCGTTTCCAGGAACTTGGTCAGCTAGTAGATCTTGACGGGGCAATTTGACTTTTGAACGATGTTATTCAGCTCACTGAGGACAACGATCCAAACAGGCTTTCTTGGCTCCTGAAGCTCGCAATGTCATGCGGTATCCGGTTCGGCCACCGGGCCCCTTCGACAAAGCGCTTCGAGCACCTCGGTGACCTCGATAATATCGAAAAGTCGATCTCGGCGTTGGAAGACGCCGTTCGGCTCACCTCAGATCACCCTCACACCGATAAGCCGAACATGCTCGGGAACCTCAGTGCTTCGCTCGGGTCGCGTTATGGACGTCTCAGGGACCTTGCTGATATCGACAAGGCTTTATCCGTCGCTGAAGATGTCTTGCGATGCATTTCATACTACCATCCCAACACTGCGCGCGCGCTCAGTGCTCTTGACGCCTCCTTACAAGCCCACTTCCACTACCTCAATGACCTCGCCGACATCAACAGATTGATTGCCATACTGGAGAATGCCATCCGGATCATAGCTGACGGCCTTCCCGACAAATCCACCTATCTGAGTTACATGGGCGGGTCACTGCTGAGATGCTTCGAGCGTCTTTGCGACCTCGCCGATATCCATGCGTTGGTTTACGTGCTCGAGAAGTCCGTGAGGTTGACTCCGGATGAGCCAAGCAAGTTGGGCAATCTGGGATACTCACTCTCGGCTCGCTTCCAGCGACTGGGCGACGTCGCCAACATGCACAGGTCGACCTTGTTGCTCGAGGATGCCGTGCGCCGCTTGCCAGAGAGCGATCCCAGCAAGCTGGAGTATCAGATCAATCTCAGTCGCTCGTTGGTGGACCCCTTCGAAGTTCTGGGTGACATCGACGAAGCTGTCGCCTTTTTCGAGGACGTCCATCCTGAGAGCAGTGCCTATCTAGTGAATTGCTTGTGGAGACGTCAGGTGTACTCTATTCGCGATATTGGCCTAGAAATTCTCGCTGCCTGCCTATCTTTATTTCCACTTGCTGGTAACTGCGATCTCGTTCGCTTCCTCCGTCGTGCCATCCTTAACCAAGACCCGCTAACTATGCTGAAGGATCCACTCCGAATCAATGACGAGGATTTCAACGAAAACGTGACGAGGGTCCTTGCATCTGTGCTCCGTGACCCTTTCGATGCACTTCGTACCAAGCTCCGCAATGAACCGAACAAGATTCCAGAACGTAGAAAGTTCGTGATTTGGACATTGTGTTGGTACTGTCAAACAACGAGGGTCAGCGTCGGTTGGCTGCGACGAGATGGACCCGTGGGCTCGTCCGAAGGCGTTTGGAAGGCGTTCCTACTGCCCAGCTTTGAGTCGTTGAGTGGTTGTTCCCTGTTTGGGGCGATCCAGATGCACTAGAGCATGGCCCGCAGATGCTGCGGCTGCTGCTCGACTGCACGACGAGATGGCTATTGACATACGTGTACTCTGAGATGGGATCGTCGGAGTCGCTGTCTGATGCAGCCCCCGCGCGCTTGCAGCATGTGCTAGATCAGCTGAGGAGCGGGAATTGGATGCTTTCATTGGATATTAAGAGGGCGCCGCAGAAGCTCTGCTGGGAGATCAAGCGGCACGGCCAAGAACAGGAGCACCAGGGGTGGCCCGGCGCATGGTATCCAGAGCCGCCCGGGAAAGGCACAGTTGTCGGTACGTTTGCGCGCGGCCCTGTCTTCAAGTTGGGGGTCTGATCGAATAACAGGAGCCGGGATTCAACTGATTTGTGCAGCACGGCTACTACTCACTCTTCATACAATCCGCTGTCACATGAGTAGTCCGGTGATGTGATATATTACCACTCATATCACACAATGTGTAAATTCTGGGCAGCGGGTCGGCGCCAAATGATTAGGGCGCATCATATCCACCTTGCTTCGTGATTTACATAAAGAGTTTCCGTGATGGACGGTCTTGAAAAGCAAGACCGTTTTGAATTTCACTGCGCGACTTGTCGCAAGTCGACAAGAACTCGAAGAAAATGCTACAGAGTACATTGGAAACTTAGTACCATAGATCAAATCAATGCTCGACAGTAATATACACTCTATCTACCCGCTGACTCATTAACCCTTATCTACACCGTTTTTCGCACAATTTCATTTTCGATTTCTTCATTAATGGTTGGGGGTCTACGCTGTAGTACCGCCGTGGCCGTGTTCGAACCGCTGCCGGTCTGAAGTGAAAACGAACTCCGCACTTCCATTCAGTACTGAGTACCTACTGGCATTCTCAGTCTGGTGTCACCACGGTCCAACGCTCTTACTGCTCTCACCCTTGATTTCTGAAGGATGCCACGTCAGGTGGTCGAAGTTAATGCTCGTCTCGTCTCGCTTCCTCCTAATTGTATTGATGAAATCATATAGAGCAATGGTACTAGTGGGAGTCTGCCGCCATCAGGAAATGGGACGATATTCAAGTTACAAAGCATGTACAGTCAACCTCGGCTTCAAGTTCGATTCGAAGCTCGTGACTGCCTTACGTTCTGGGAAGCGCACCTGTCATGCATCGCCCTTTGTTAATGCAAATGTATCACATGCGATGACTGGATACTCTTCGATTTGATGTATCCCAGGTGAATATCCGCAGTCTTCGATGCCGTTGCGACAACGTCCTTCCCTTTCTCGGCGCAAGGAAATATATATATGCTCTCTGTCCCATAATTTCTAGTTGCCGCGTATTGCATTCTTTTCACTATCTGCGATCTTGTGCAACATCATGTCCGCAGTGTTTGACATCATCTTTGCTGGAGGCGAGTTTGCTTGTAACTCTCGCTCGCGTGAACTCTGCTCATCCCATGCCAGGCGGAACGACTGCGTGTGTCATCGCAGGGAGATTAGCCGCCGCAGACCCTTCTCTCAAGATCCTCATTGTCGAAAGTGGCCAGCACTCTCGCGACCACCCTCGCCATGTCCAGCCATGCAGATACATCGAACACCTCGCGCCGGACAGTACTACCGTCTCCTTCCATGTCGCCAAACCGAACCCACACCTCAACGGGCGTGCTGTTGTCGTTCCATGCGGCCGAAGTGTGGGGGGCGGCTCTGCTGTCAATTGTAAGTTGTAAAGGCGAATTACCCCCCGTCTGTCATTGTGTTCGCTCCACATCATTCACGTTGTTCTTGTTCTTGAACTTGGATGCAGTCATGGTGTACGTGCGAGGTGCCGCATCGGACTACGACGATTGGGAGGCATTGGGCAACAAAGGCTGGAGCTTCAATGAACTCCTTCCTTTGATTAGAAAGGTAAACACATCAGGAAGTTACGACGAGATGATCCATAATCAACTATGTAGCTCGAAACCTTCACGCCCATATCAGACAGATCAACCCATGGATACTCGGGTCCGATTCAGATATCTTCTGGTGGAGCTAACCTTGGGATTGGAAACCAATTCTTGAACGTGGCTAGGGTATACGATCCAGCCCGCCCACAAGTCGACGATAGCAACGATTTCAGGACCCCAAATGCGTACAGCGTGGGTATTTTAATTTAGTCGATGGACAAACTTACTTACCTGTTTTCACCCTAGCCGGCTTACAAGTAAGCGTTCAGCAGAAAGACGGAGTACATTCACCAGTTAATCGTTCACTGACCGAAGGTATATCGACCCAGTGACCGGAAAGCGCTCTGATGCTGCTTCCCGGTACTTATATCCGCATTCGGGAAACCCAAATATAACAATCATGGTCGGGAAGCGTGTCAAACGCGTTATTATCGAGTATGTTGCCCCTGAAGGCATCATGTATGAATTGACTAATCCCGACAGCAGGAATGGACGTGCGGTCGGGATCGACTATACGTCGGACGCGATATCATGCCAAGGGCATGGGGCCAATGACGAACTCGTGACCGTGAAGGCCACCAAGTTGGTTGTTGTTTCTGCTGGGGCCTTTGGTTCCCCAGCCATTTTGGAAAGGTCAGGGATTGGCGCTCCGTCCGTTCTCGAAAAGAACAGCATTCGTGTCCTGGTTGATTTGCCTGGTGTCGGAGAAAACTATCAGGGTATGTTCTGTACACCGGAGGGTCACCGTCTCGAAATGACCCAAGTTATTTTGCAGATCATTTAGGCGTTTGTCCAGCGTTCTACGCATCAGAGGAGACTCAAACCATGGATGATGTTTGGAGCGACCCACAAGCAATCACTGGTGAGTGGTTCATTCCGTTTAGTCACGCAATGCCAACACGTTTGTCAGCGCGGCTTCAAGAATGGGAGAGTAATGGAACAGGGAAGATTGCTCACAAGTCCGCCATTATGTTTATCCCACTCCTATGGGTTGCTGACTATTTTCATCAGTGGAGTTGACGCCATGATGAAAGTGCGCCCGACAGCAGCACAGTTGACATCCAGTGGGCCCGCACTGCAATTGAGATGGGAAAAATTCTTTCAGCACAGTCCTGAAAGGCCTATGGCCATGATCGGACCGTTTGCTGGGTAGGTCCCAACTCTTGCTCTACGAGTTACGCACGTTGATTGTCTTTCACTAGTTTCCCATTGGATCCGAGCCGCTCCCTGAGTCAGAAACTCTTCTCGGCCATCTATTATATCGTAAGGAAGCATGGCAGCTCTGTACCTCATCCCTCGCTCTGATATATTGGCATTCAAGCTATACCCAGATTCGAGCGGTAGTGTGCATATCACGTCCGGCGACGATGCGAACTCACCTCTGGACTTTGACCCTGATTATTGCTCCAAGTACGCTTATACTTCCCCCGCTGCGCCGTGCTCACTAAAATGATCACCAGCTCCAGTGATGTCGCGCAGCTCACTCTATTGTACAAAATGACACGCGAACTTGCCAGGCGTATGCCCGCATATCGGGGAGAGGTGGCTGCCTATCATCCAAAGTTTCCCCCTGGCAGTCCTGCTGCTTGTAGAGAAACGGACGACCCTGTGCCGATAAATGCGCCAGATATTGTGTACTCCGTTGCGGACGATGAAGCAATCGCGAAATTCAATCGTGATGGAGGTGAGTCGTCGGTTCTTGACCATTCTCGTTTCCATTTCTGAGTCTTTTCTTTCCACGCACGATGATTGTAGTATTCACAACCTGGCACTCGGTCAGCCCCCAAATAGGCATTTTTTCTTTGAGTGAATGACATTGATGAGCGTATTGATGTAGCTCGGGACGTGTGCCATGAAACCACGTAATCAAGGCGGGGTGGTGGATGCGCGCCTGAACGTATACGGCGTGGATGGCCTCAAGGTCGCAGGTAAGTGACACAAGATCGTCCCCCACTTCCACTTGCCCCCCTTTTTTGACTGTGGACTCACCAGACATGTCCATCTGCCCGACCAATGTTGGAAACGTACGCCACACTCTTTCCACATCGTGGCCAATTTCGAGGTCGCTCACTGTTCTTTTTTTTTCCTGTTAGAATACATATTCCACTGCGCTGTTGATCGGGGAGAAAGCTGCGACCATCATTGCTGAGGAACTGGGAATAACCCTTCAGTGACGATAGGGGTTGTAGAAGTGATGAGATTTGATGCGTCTGGTCTGGTCCGTAGTGTTCCCTTGCTGTATGATTATGCTCGACATGAATTAGCGATTGTGATTTATACTGCTACACACGAGTCCAAGTCGTTTCTTAAGGATTTGCATTACAGGTTTGGTGTCACGTCTACCTGTTCGTAAGTTCTAAGGCCTCGTCGTCAACTACCTGTGATCTGACGCCGAGGCTCAAAAGCAACGTCGCAACGTGGACAATCCACGTAAATAGCTGAAGAAAAATAATGGGCACCCCAAGAAACCGTGAGGAGCAAAGCCGTGGCGAAATAGTCACTAGATGTCAGGTTAGTAACAGACACAATGCAAAAGCAGATCTTCTACCATCCCTAGTTGTCACACCTGGGTCTTACTTCGCCCTTTACTTCGTACGGATTCCTTTCTCCCAGGCCACGATAGCGCTATGTCCACGGAGCTCCAACAGTGAATTTTCTGACCAACAAAGGACGTGTGAGATTTAGCGTTCCAGGGGACAAAGAGCACAAATATTTGTGCAGCACGGACTTAGACCCCCACCCCCTTCGACAATGTCAATCTAACTTCTTGTCTTCTACCAATTGTATTTCTTTCTTGCTGGTGAAGATATGATCGAGCCCTCCTACCCACCCGATTCGCATCAGAGTAAAATGCGAAGTCCGTAGGTTTCGGTATGTCCCGCAGGAAATCAGATTGTCTGACAGAACGTGCTAGGGCATGTCGCTGTACATGTAGCATGAAGTGTTTCCGATTCGTCGTGAAAGGTCGAAACCACATCTCCGTGGGCCACGTGCCAGAGTAAGCAAACAAATAGGCGATTCGGTGGTTATCCAATACCATCAATTTCTTTAATTTCAGCCTTAAAGACCGTCTTTCGTTCATTCATCTTTGGTATGAGTTGTTGCGGACGTCGGCACAAGCCCCAAAACTTTGCTTACCTCAATAATGCCCGCGGGACTGGAGTGCCCTTGCAAGGAAACGCACCGATCTCATGAGACGTGAATAGACATGAATACCTTGCAAGGTCATCCTAGACCACTTAACGCCAGCGAAATGGGCAGTGAACTTACTCCTCATCACTGGATCATCATTGGCAGATGCAACCACGATCTCATGGAAAACGTGAACAAGGAGCTCAAAAGATCGATGGGCCCATGCCAGCCGGGTAGAGGATGGCGATTGAAAGGGTGGAATAACGTATAAAGGGTCCGCGATTATTTTTTTTTGTTGATTTTGCGTCAGGCGGAAATGAACATACTAAGCTAGAAAAAGGAACTGCCAGGCGGGAAAAATATATGGCCAGCATGGGGGTCGAACCCAGGACCTTCGCGTTATTAGCACGACGCTCTAACCAACTGAGCTAGCCGGCCTCGAGGTAATCAAAGGGAACATCAACCTTCACTGGAAGGCGTCCTTCCTTCGGCGCATGGACAGATGAGTACATCGGTGAGTCCTCACTTGGGGAACGGTCAACGTGTTGAGCCGGGAGTCGTCAGGTCCGTGTGGACAGGAGAATGCTGAAATGATGAGGCCCAGTCTATCGTCCGTGGCACCGTAGGGATTGAGGATCCTCGAGGGGGATGCGAGTCGTTCCTGGCACGACGTGGATGCGAGTGATCGGAACGTCGTAAAGGGGTGTAGGTCTGAGTCGCCGTATGGTCCATCCGACCCATATATGAGGTGAGGTGAGGAAACGAGACTCGAATCATCGCCCCACAGTGGCATGGATAGAGGCTAAGTGACTAACGCATGGCACACACCACAAGGCGGCAGCG
>JBBPKY010000382.1:0-23967 GCA_038089495.1 Xerocomellus dryophilus
GGGGTCCACGCCGTCGCGTCCACTACATTTGATTTTCAGTGTCAAATCATTCAGGGTATTGAGGTGATCAAGCACGAGGTCGAGAGCTCTGTCATCGACGTGCTCCCATTTATTCTAGCAGTCCCAAAGATGTCATGGAATCCACATCGTCGACAAAGGCACTCACAATGAGTATGATGTCTGAGTAACTCGCTTGCATCTTGGCAGTCGGTGATGTATCCTCGTAGCCGGAAAAATTCTCGGCGTCTACGACGGTAACGATCGCGTCTAGTTTGATGTCATTGTTTGTTTCGCGCTCCAGTTCACGGATCTGGAATGCAAGGGTGGCAGGGAAAGCAGAACCACTACTGCGGTCAACGAGAGCAAAATATTCGATCCAAGTTACTGTTACCTGCACTCTATGATAATGCGGTTCGGACGAAATTTCTCTAGGATAGACGCGGTGATCTCAACTCTCTCCTATGATGAGATGGGTACCTGCCTCTGATCTCTAAGAGGGCGTCCTTCATTTGGCCTACAAGGACACAGCACCCGGACACTACTGTTTAACCCGGCGTGGTCCAACCAGAAACACAATACGCACATGCAGCCATTGAGGATTTCACTGACAGCTGCCAAACTGGATTGCTTTGCAAGCTGGCTGTCAACTGTTTGCGAAATGATGAGGATGATCCTGTTGGTGGTGGGAGCCCCACCTTCGATGTCTCCAAACTCATTCTTGAGAAGTACGACCTTGTAGTCTTTGGGAAGTTTGGGAAGTAAAGAGAGGATGATGGATGTCTTTCCCGCTCCTAGAAATCCGGTAAAAACAGTGATGGGTATGTAGGGTATCTGAGTCTGGCCTGGCATGATTTATGGTGCCTTTGGATTCTCAGGCGAAGAAGTGTGATCGTGGTCGGAGTTCGAATCACAGCGCAATCACCACCTAGGTGCCCGGTTGGTAAGCAACCTTTACTTCGACTTGGGACACGGCTGACTAAGCTGTGACTGTCCGTGACTACCCAAGCCGAGAGCGGGGTGCGGAGTTCAATTTCTTTTTTTTGGACAAGTGTTCTTATTATGTAGCAACTGACAGAGCTAGCCCTACATAATACACTAAGGCGATTAGTGGAGCTAACCGGTCTGAGGGAAAATGTGTTTATGCACACCCTGCTTATGCGGGGGGTGTGGGGCTCCGTGACCTATCTGGTTTCCCTGGTCGCTTCAGGGGGCCTGGATAGGGTAATACCCACTAAAACCTCTAGTTTTGTAGCCCAGTTTGTTGGGAGGGTGTCAGTGTGGTTTAATATTGGTGTCCAGGTGTGTTTAATTTTGGTTATGGTGTTTGGTTTTTTGCTAGATAGAGCTAATCTCTGGTCAATGTTTAGTCTTGTTGTTACTTGGCTTAGCCATCTGTTTGTTATTGTTGGTTGTTGGTGAGTGTGTCCTCCTATTACTCGTTCGCAGCATAGCATCCAGATGAGGTAGGCTGACTCTGATATCAAGATGTGTTTTAGGCAGGCAGTGCTGTTTTTTTTGGCAGCGTTATCGTTAGTGCTCTCTATGGTGTTGGGCTGGATGCTCCCACAGCCTAGGATGTGGCCGTGGTGCAAGTCTTGCCAGCTGTCTTCATTTTCGGGCCACTTCTGTTTCACAAGATTCCAGATTGTGCGGGCTGTTGGGTGGGTACATTCTGTTAGTATGTGGTTGAGGGATTCTAAGGTGCCTGGGCAGTGAGTGCAGTTTGCTCAATGTTTGTAATTTGGGATCTTCGACCAGAAATTGCCGATGCATAGGGCACTTGACATGGCTTTGAAGAGGAAGTTTTGTATTGGACATCGTAGGTCTGGGTGTTGGATGTTGTCCCATATGGATACGTTGGTTTCCAGATGCCCTATGAGTTCTTGTATGGCATATCTGGTGATGTCAAGGTTCATCAGTGTTTGTCATGTATAGGGTGTTGTTTTCTGTGTTTGGAGGGCGGTATAGGCTGTATGTTGTGTGAGTGTTATAAGTTTCATCCCGGGGAGGGAGAAGTTGTTTGGTACTTCTAGGTTAATGGTGTCAGGTTGTTCTTTGTTTGCTCCTTGTTTGGTGAGAGCGTTGGCTCATTCATTTCCCAAGTCGCCATTGTGTCCTTTTGTCCATTTGAAGCTGGTTGGCATGGCTCGGTGGCGCATTTGGTAGGCTGCGGCTTGGAACCATTCCGCGTTGCTAATGTTGTTCCATCCTTGGTCTTCCCAGGTCCTGAGGTGTTTGGTTAATCCGTCTATCGTGTATCTGGAGTTGGTGATGATAAGTATTGGCATTGTTGGGTCTGCTATCTGTAGGGCTATGATGATGGCCGCAATTTCACTGATCTGGTTTGAGTGTTTTGTTCCAGGCACTTTGATTGCACGGTTGAGGGGGTTGTTTTCACTGATCCATACGCCGCTCCCACAGGTTGCATCTAGTTTGCTGTTTCAGAGGCAGCAGCCATCAGTGTATATGTGCATGGGATCTGTTGCTTGTCCTTGTTCTCTTTGTGGATTGCAGATGCGGTATGTCAGTTCTACTACTGTTGCATGCTGGTTTTTATGTAGTACTTGGAAGCACTTGTCTAGTGATCCTCTGGCGGTGATCGTTGGGTCGAACATAATTTCTTCCCCATTTTCTATTATTGCCTTTTGGTTCTTTTCCTTTTGTCAGTGAGTTAATGTTAGACCGTCTTTCTTGGGGTGTTCATATACGTTGTAGAGTTCATCAGTCAGGCCGGTGATGCTTCTGGCGTGTTGGGTACACTTGTGGGGGTTAGAGCAGTCTTTTGTTCTATCTTGTCTGCAGTCTTTACATCAGCAGTCTGTGTGTGGTACGTGTTTGCTGTTGATATTGTTGAGGTGCTTACATATTTTAAGGAGGTCTTTCACATATATCACTTTGTGTCGTGTCCGGAGACATTTGGTTTTGTTTTTGTGGTATAGTTTTGGTGGGACTCCAATATGGAACCATGCAGGCATTTGACGTTTCAGGGCTTTAGACAGTTTCCGCGGTGTGAAGGTGAGTTTGTGTTTTTTGGCTGTTTGTAGTAGGGTGATAAGTGGGCGGGGGATTTGTTTGCCATTCTTTTTTGGTCTCCTGGATGGTCTAAGGGTTGTTAGGAAGGCGTGTATGTCGTTTTGCTTGGTGATCCCAGTGTCATTGATGTAGTTGATGATGGCATTGAGGGCGAATGCCCATAGTGGGCGTTTTGTTGAGCGGTCAGTGTAGGCGTTTAGCCATGTGAGGTCAATTGCTTGATTACGTGCATCTAAGTTGAGTAGGTTGATGCCTCCTTCTTGTTGTGTTTTCATTAGTTGTTGCAGGCTGAGCCCAGGAGGGGTTTTCTTCCCATTCCAGAGGAACTCTCGTAGGATTGCTATCAGTCGTTTGGTTACTATCGTGGGCATTCCTTGTGCTTTCGTTAGGAACTGGGTCATTCCACCTACGACCATTTGGATTATTAGATGCTTAGCATACAAGGTGGGGTTTGCCGGTGACCATCTGTCTAATGTTTCTTTAATCTTATACAGGATTGGGGCCCAGGGTTGGGCTTGTTCTACATCGTTACCGATCCACGCACCAAGGATGCGTGTGGGGTTGCTATTCTTATGTCTGGGTTTAGCAGTTGGTCATCTGGGTGAATTTGGCGGGAGTGTGCGAGTCGGTCTCTGTGTTCTTTTGTTCCTATTGGGATGATTTCAGTCTTTTCTAGATTGAATTTCGCTTTGGATGCTTCACACCAGGTGGAGAGGATGTTTTCGAGGTCTGTGTATTTATCCTCGGTGGGTAGGTACACTGTTGTGTCATCAGCGTAGAGGTTGATTTTTACAGTTTTGTCTATGTTAGGTATTCTATAACCTTTTAGTGTTTGGGTGTTGTGTATGTTTGTGGCTAACAGTTCTATTGCTAGGTCGAAAAGTAGGCACGATAGGGGATCACCTTGTCGGACCCCTCTGGTGACTAGGTATGGTGTACTACACACACCGTTTATTATTACTGATGTTTTTGCATGCTTATACAGTGTAGATATGGTGTTGGTGAATAGGTCCGGTAGTTGGAAGGTCCGTAAAGTTGCAATCAGATAGTGGTGGTCTATTTTATCATATGCTTTCTCTTGGTCTAGGGCTATGATTGCCCCATTCTCCTCCATATAGTCTGCGTAGGAGCTCATGGTTTCCGCTAATCATATCAGGTCAAAGATTGAGCGTGTCGATATGAAGCCAGATTGGTCTGGATGTAGTAGATCACATACATGTGTTGCCAGTTGTGATGCTAGTGCTTTTGTCATTATTTTATAGTTGGCGTTTAGCAGTGTAATGGGTCTGTAGTTCTCTATTTTCATTCTATCTTTCTTTTTGTATAGCGGGCACATCCACCCTGCTGCGAAGTTGCCCGCTTCATCGGTACTGAATCTTTGGATGTTGTTGTACACTAGTGTGAGGCATTTTGTTATATCGAAAGACAGGGAGTTTTTCTTTCTTAGTCGGATATGTTCATCATCTAGGGCTTTCCATAGTTCATATGGGAGGCTGTCTAGTCCTGTAGCGGTGCCGTTTTTGGACATCTATAGGGCTTGCAAGACTTGTTCTTGTGATATGAGATGTTGGAGGTCGGATTCCAGTGTGTTGAGTTTTTGGTTATCTGGGACTTGTTGTAGGACATTTTTGATTGTGGATTGTCTTGCTGGGTTGGTGTGGTGTGTGAGATGCTTTGATTGCAGTCTATCATGGTATTTACGGGCAATTTCAGCCATATCTGAGGATTTCATTATCGTTTTGTTGGTTGTCTGGTCATATAGGGCGTATATTGGGTCTCTCGGTTTACGCAGCTTGTGTGTATTTATCCAATATTTATTTATTTTTTCGCCTTTCTCATACCATTTGACTTGGGCTTGGGCTTGGGCGTTACGGTTTATTTTCTGGTTTAGGTGTTGGAGTTCCTGGCATAGTATGGCTAGGTTGGATTGTTGGTCCTGGTTGGTGTCTAAGTCGTCTCACTGTTCAGTATCCTTTATATCTTTTGTGATGGCAGCTATTTTACTTTGCATTTTTCCTAGTTGGCGCTTGCTTGCTTTTTTTATCTGTACTGCTATTTGTTTTTTAAATTCTAGCCATAATGTTTGTGGTGCAGTGTTGGTGTGTATGACGGGTTCTAATTCTTTTTGTAGGGTTTTTCCTAATTCTGCTATGTTGGTTAAGAGATCTCGGTCTGATATCAGGGCGAGGGGCATTGTCCACCTGCCAGGACAATAAACGGTAGGGATGGGGGCGCTAGTCGTGTCAGGACCATTTTATGGTCAGAGGGGACAATGGTGTCTGTGACTTCCCAGTCTGACAACCGGTTCGTTAGGTTTCTGTTGGTGTATATTTGATCCAGTCGTGATAGTGAGTGTGTGTTTCTGATAAATGTGTATTGTTGTGTATTAGGATTGTTATGTCTCTAGCTATCTATTGCATTTATCGATTCTCGGAAGGAGCATAGTGCCTCTACTGCAGAGTAGTCGTCGTATCGGGTGGGGATACGGTCTATTATATCTTCTGTATATTGAAGTCTCCTAGCATTATGTCTACTGTGGTGATGTGTAGTTCAGTTAGTTTTCATTGTATTTCTAACCAGAAGGGGGGGTGCTCTTGTGGGGCATTCAGGGCATAGATGTTGAGGATCATTAGTGTTGTGTGGTTCAGCCATTTGATAGTAAGGAGGATGGCCCTACCTGGTATGATCTTGGTGGTCTCAGTGTTTTCTGGTGACAGTTGCTCGTTGTTAGTGACGCACGCAACTCCGGCGGATGTGCCTGGGTTTTGTGGGTGGGCTGAGTTGTGGATCATGAGTTGTTTACTGAACAAGCAGTTGATGTTGTTGATATGATGTGGTTCTAGGTGTGTTTCTTGGAGGCACAGGACACTGATCTGTTTTTGTCATAGTATGTGGTGAATGTCTGTCCATTTAGATATTTGGTTCCTACCACTGTTTGCCATTGTATGCGTTCTTCCATTCATGTTATGTGTGGCTATTTGGGTGTTGGCTCTGTTTTGTTTCCTGCTCACTTTGTTGGGTTGGGTGTCAGTTACGTGTGCTGTGGTCAGTTGTACGTCATTTTGGTTGGGTTGGTTGTTGGCTGATGTGCCATGATCTGCGGTTGCGGTCCTACCCCTTGGCACTTGTCCTGTGTCTGGGAGGTTATTAGTACCCGTGTTGTGGGTTTGTGGGGGATGGGCTGGTGTGCCTGGTGTCGCTGGAGCGACTCCACCTACTGTCGCCCCTTGGCTGTCATCAGGAGAGTTCCCGGTGGCTCGTTGTACTTCCCTTCTGGCTTTGGGGAGCCTCAAACCTTGACTATATGTGCGATCTTCATGGGTTGTGAGTGAGTGGTGTGTGAGGTTGGTGATTGGCTCTACTCGCTTCCATCGCCCAATCGCTAAATGGTGGAGGAGGACATATCCCGGTTTCTCACGGGGGATTTATGTGAGTTTTACACAGTATGGACGATGCAGATTGTGATCAGACTGTTTCCGCTCACTTCGCCATGGTGGCATGGAAGTCCTTGGCCTAAATAGGCCGCTGTTTGTTTGTGAGCTCTGAACGCTTTCCTGTCCCGCGTGTGGTCAGTAAATTTGGGTGTCCAGTAGTGGTTTGACATGTGGTGTAGCTCTGCACTTCACGTGTTATTCGTTTATGAGTTAATTCAAGATTATACTGTGTAACCTTGCTTCATCACTTCGGTGATCAAACATTATGCATTGCAACAAGGATATATAGTAAATTCGTGAGGGTTATGTGTGTTGTATCTGACAAGTGGGGGTTACAGACGTTGGTTCATCTATGTTTAGGGGGTACACATTTGGGGCCATGGACTTTAGTTACGCCTGGTGCAGTGTTTTTGTTCATGTTGTGGTGGCCCTTGGTTCGTGGTGGGTCCTATCCAGCTGTCTACCTTGGGGAATGGGCATAAACCTCTGGGGTGGGTAATGCATTGGCATATTTGGCATTGATGGATCAGCCCTTTCTTCCCAATGCCATTGAGGGGATCCAGATACTGGGTCTTCTCAAGGAGAGTTCGGATTTTGTGCCAGGTCTTAGGGTCACATGTTGGGATCGTGGCGAAGACATTGAAGATTGGGGACGGGATGTCTTTGGGTTTTTTGTAGTCTAGGAGTTTGACTATGAGCGACTCTGTCATTCGTGCGAAGGAGTTCACAATGAAATCCATGATGTTTTCGTCAATGAGATCAGTGGGGAAGTTGGGGTCTCATAAGGTTATCACAGTGAATTTGTCATAGAGTACATCTGTGTTCCAGTTGTAGAGGACTACTGCCTTGATCCTGGATGCGTCTGTTGTGACGAAGCCTTCCAGGGGGAATAGAAAGGTAGGGAAGGTGGGGTTGAAGGAGAATAGTTCAAACGTGATGTTGGGGGTGGCCCAGACTTTGGTATGTAGTAGAGTGTCGTATGTTGTTGCTGGTACATTATAAATGAGGAAGGCTACTGGTGCTGCTGCGGCATCCTGAGCTTGCGCAGGGGGGGGTGATTCTGATTTCTGACATGGTGATTTGTTGCACTATGCAGTCTATTCCATTTATGATGTGCTGCATGGCTGCAATCTTTTCTTGGACCACATCATGGTTGGCTTTGTTTGCTATGAAATTGAAGATGCGGGCAAGGAACTTTGGTCCTGTCACTGCTCCATCCCATGTCACGATGACCATCAGGTCCATGTCATCTAGCAGTTGCGTGCTGTGGCTGAGGTGTGTTTCGGGGAATCCACTCACCGGTCTGGCTGTATGGGGTGGGAAGGTGCTGTGGTGGAGGGAGTGCGTTTGAATGGTGTTGTGGCGGCGGTGCTCCGTTGCCATGGCTAGGTGGGCTTGGAGGTTGGAAGTGATCTGTGCCATGGATTGCTGGGTTTGGGTGACAGGGTTTGCTGTTGGGGTGTGGTGTGGCTGCAGCTGTGTGGTCTGTGTGGGTATGCCAGGGAGGTTGGTAGGGGTGGAGGTGGGTAGCGCGCTGTCTCTCGTTTCCCTAGTTTGGGGGTTTGGTGGGGGGTCTCTCGGTGCAGTTTGGGCCGGCTGCATGGTTGGAGAGGTCTTTGCCACGGTCTGGTGGGATTGGGTTGTCATGGCACCGCCTGTCAGGATGGTGGGGGTGACAACACTGTGGCAGGAGGGCGGGGTGGGTGTCGAGTCTCTGGTTGGGTACTTGACAGGGTGGCAGGGGGTTCTGACTCGAAGTCCATGTCGTTCTCTTCGAGGGCCAGAGGTGTGAAGTGGTTGGCAGTCTTTCCTCTGCTCCAGAGATGTTGTTGCATCGCTATGGGGTTTGTTAGATGCTGTTTATTTGTGTAGGCAGTTATTGTACCAGGGGCGTCGAGGTTCTTCGGACTCGTGGGGATTGGTTGTTTTCCTGGCTTCGTGATTGCCATCTCAGCCTGGGGGGTTTGTATGGGGGGGGGTTTAAGTATGTGTTCGGCTGTTTTTCATAAGCATGTTATACGAGTATCATCGTCCCTTCATGTAGGTGTTTTCTGGACATTGGTTATTTGGGGGTGGCATTGTATGCGATAACTGTCTCACCATTTTCCGATGCAGTGACAGGCTGCGCCTTTTGATATGTGGTGAGGGGTGGCATTGTCGGATAGGCATCCCTTCAGTAGGGTGGCCGCTATGCGGTATGTTGGGGTGGGGGCTGGGGCAGATGTGGTTATTGTCCCTTGTGGCGGTTTGTCGCGGGACATTGTCGATGTCCTGTGGTTGGGGGCTATTGGTTAGCTGTTCGCTCATGGTTCTATTAGCCCGTTGAATGGGGGTTAAGGCTTATCTTGGGTTGTTTTGGTGAGTATTATGGGTTTCATTTCCGTTGTGTGGTATCACGGTTGGGGTCGTGGTTCTTTTGTTTTGTGCTGAGGTCGTTTGCCTAATGGGAGGCTTAGGTTGGTGTTGCTTCCGGCGTACATAGCCCTAGGGGTGTTGTTGTAGTTTGACATTGGGTGGTGCAGTCACTCTGACCTGTGTTATGTTGGTGGGTGTGGTATTCGGGCGGCTTGGGGTATGTGACTAGGGTGTCTCTAGTGCGTTTTGGAGGTTTTTAGCTTAGGGGGCGACTTGTAGTTGTTCGGGGTTGGGTGCCGAACATCCTTGCCCAGGTTTTTGGCCATGGGAAAACCGACTGTGGTTGTGGTTGCAGTTCAAGGAGCCCCCCACGGAGTTCAATTTCGCGCCCCCCAACACTGCTGGTTGTTCGACCCCCCCTGCACCAGGGACAAGGCAACGCTCCTTGACGCACAATGCACAATGCACAATGCACAATGCACGCACTGTGCTGCCTGCCATGCATGCCACTCGTCTTTCTGTCAAGATGGGTGCTGGAGGCCGGCCCATAAGTGCATTCTTCTGCAGGTCGAACGAAGTTTGGGATTGGTTCTAACCACTGGTACTCACAGAATCAAAAGTCGATTCTGGAACTCACAGAACCTTCAGCAATGATACAAGTGATACAAGCGAAGTGCTCAGCATTAGATCACCACAAATACTTACATTGCACAATGTATATGCAGCCAATATTTACATTTCTGCTCAATTTCCACTAGGTATTTTTCAGTGCACCCTGAAAAGGCTACAATTGATTGGCCCAGGATGCAGAGATAAGATGTAGCAAACATTTCTAATGATTGATATCCTAAATGACAAAAAGTTACTGGTAGCCAAGAACAGCATGGAATATTTCTTTATCTGCAAACATATTAAGGAAGAACTCTATCAAGCTCCAAACTGTTATTGCAGGTCATATTTGGTGACACCTTGGAACCAAACTTAGGAACAAGCTGAATGACTTGGTGAACACTATCCAAGCAGACAACATCTCCAAGCCTGGAGTGGGAGTGGCAACACGAATCCCATCAACCACTGCAAAGTGAGCATTCAAGAAATTGAAGAATTTGACATATAGTAGTGGCGGGCTATGTGACAGAATCTAACAGAGAGGCAGAAATGCCCAATGCTGTAGTACATTAGCTAGGTATAAAAACTAAGTAGAAAGAAAACTCACCTCAGCCACTGCCTAAGATGGGCGGAGACAACTGAGGTGCGTGTAACTATAGTGGAGATATATATACTATGGGTGAAGGTATACTTGCATTATGTGATGTGTAATATTGTAATGATGAACCTAAATAAAGCCTGCCAAGCATAGAATAAGATAATCGAAAAGAGTCAAAAGATTAAGTGGAACATGCCATGATGGTTCCAGTGGTTCCGGTGGTTCTGAGTCCAGAACAGCACAGGAAAAATGTTGGAACCAGTTCCGGAATGGTACTGGTGCTTCTGAGGTTGGAACTGTTCTGGCTGGAACCATTCAGCTTATGGTTGAATACTGTTACAATGTGGATCAGTGATGGGCTGTAAAATTAGCCTGGAAGTATATAAGATCGAGGGGAAATAAATAGAAGTGAAACATGTACACTCGGTACCTATGTTGGAAAGTAGGTCACTGCTCTTGTGAGAGAGGAGGACTGTGTTTGCATGGTCAAAAGGCAAAGAGGTACTGGGAGGCTCAGCTTGCACAGTCTGAGGTGGCAAGAAAGTAAGAGGGTTTTGTATGGAGTAAAGTTGAATATGAAACTTATTCCAAGTGTTGAGGGAAGAGAACCAAAGGGGACAGTTAGATAGAGCAACACGACAACCATTTTGGCTAGTATATGAGTTATTGAAGAAGTCGCCTAATGTGGGGTGCAGGCCATAAACCCCAAGGAGTCTTGAGGCTTCATCAACAGAAATGTCAGGAAAGTGAGGGCGGGCAGTAAGTGTTACGTTAGGCATGGGTAGGGACTATCGTAGGCTCAAAGTGACGAGAGTTTGGCAAGGGTGTCGAGGTGATTCCTTTGACAGACAAGGACTAAGGATGTCGAGGTGGTATCCTTCGACAGATCAAGGAGTTGAACTTGGATGGTCCGACACACGAGGTAAAGCAAAGAGCGCCTACTCAGAAGTAAGGTGGAGACTTAGAGATCTGAGGTACTGCTTCAAGGTGGATTGAGCAGGTCAAAGTTAGAGAGTACATGCGGTAGTTCATCTATTTAAATAAGTGGAGATGCAGCACATGGACCAAGCAGTGTTCATAGTGGAAATGCTATGACGGATATAAAGGGTAAGGTTTGGGCTATGCGATAGAACGGGAGGAAGCTGTGCAATGAGGCACATGAAATGAAAAGACGTCTGTAATGGGTCAGTAGAAACGGGACAAGGGTTACCATGCGTAGCATAGAAGTATTGAAGCTACGTTTAGGTGGAAGGCATTCTGTAGGAATGGGAAGAAGGTTCTAGAACGTGAGGAATAGGACTTTTGACAAGAAGAAAGGAAGAAAGAAAAAGGAATTGTAACATTACCCCCCTACTAGATCTGAGGCAACAACAAAAGACAACCTTTTCAGTATCCATGGACAGAACCACATGGTGAGTCACACAAGTTGCTTTGTGCGACACTATTGAGTTGGTCCCATCCCAAAATGTTGTCGTCTTCATTGACATCGGAAACAGGGGATTGTTCCCGGACAGAAGGGCAACAAGTTGGACGAGGATAGGGGGAGTGAGACCGACGCGGGGGAGGGACATGGACAGGGGAACGCCTAGAAGTTCCAGGTGTGTGACGAGTGGAGGAGGTGGGTGCTGGGGCGGATCGAGAAGATCCGGAAGAACGACGAGAGGACGACAGGGAAGACGTGGAGAGTGAAGGGGGAGGAGGAAGATGACGAAGAGGGCAGCATTGTTGAGCATGACCAGGTTGCCATCTGAGACAGGTGGGGCACTGGTATACTGGACAGTCTGGATGGATATGACCAAGACAATGGCATGAGAAGCAAGCTTGATGATAGTGCGGGTGAGTGCGAGGGAGGGGAACCATTTCGTGACCCCCAGTCCATCAGGATTCAATGTGTTGATAGACCGCTTCTTCCTCAGTATTGAGGGGGGAAGACAAGGCGGAGATGGATGAAGGGGTTCTGGTAGAGGGAGCGGTGGGATAGGACGTATGGGTGGATGGGGCGGTGAAGAAAGATAAAGTGGAATCTGGGGATCAGCGCTGGGCAAGTTCGTGCATATAGTGATTGATGTCATCTAAGAATTCCAGCATTCCGAGCTGGTATATTGTCATAAGGAGGGACCCTTCAATGTTGCGGTAGACTTCCCTAATAATGCAGGAGTGCATGGCCTGCAGTGGGGAGTTGGTGAGATTGGTGGCAAGGAGATGGAGATGGGAGTTCTTCAGGAAGGCGCGGTGCAGGGCAAACAGAGGGGAGCCCATATTGAGGAAAGAGTCGATGGCAACAGAGAAGGAAGTGTCACGGAGATAGGTGGAGAGGTGGAGGATGTCTGGGGAATTGGGAAAGTCATCATGAAGGTGGTTGGCATAGAGAGGGACAGTTACGGAGTGAATAGCGTCAGGGCAAGTAGCAAGAGAGACTGGAGGAAAACTATCAGGTTCGGGAGTGGGAGAGGGACCCCAGCCAGCTTGGGGTTCAGTAGACGAAGGGCGAGAAGTATCGTCAACCAAAGAAGTAGTAAGAGTTGAGACAGTCAAGATGGAGGAGACATTGGTCGTCATGATGGTTTCAGGGAGAAGAGGATGAGGGAGGAAATGCGGAGGGGTGGAGTTTTTTATAGGAGGTGAGAGCGGACTTTGCATGTTTCAAGTTCCGTTCTGGGACCCAGGAGTCTTCTTCAGCAGAGTATCCCTTCCATCAGATCAGGAAGGAACAGGATTTCAGGGATCCCCGATGGCATATGATCTTCTCAATTCCATATTCTTCTTCGCCATCGATAAAATCAGGGGGTGGCGCCGGGAAGTTCTTTCCATGGATGGAGTTGTCTTTATATGGCGATAGAAGAGAAGCATGGAAGACCGGGTAGATTTTCCAGGTCTTCGGTAAGTGGAGTTGGTACACGATAGGGGATAGGACCTTGGTGATGACGAAGGGTCCTTCGCGTTTCGGGGCGAACTTCGGGTTAGATATGAGGCGTTTCAGATTCCTGGCTTCAAGCCAGACTTTGTCTTCCTTGGCGAAGGGTTTGAAGCCACGGTGGGAACGAGATGACATGACTTGGTGAGCCAGTTCATGGGCAGCAAGGGCTTCATTGCGGGCGGCTGAGAGGGATTTTAGGCGGGTTTCCACCGCAGGGATGGAAGTATCGGGAATTACCGAGGGAAGGGCATGGGGTTCATATCCCATCATGAGATAGAATGGAGATTGATTGGTGACGGAGTGGGTGCAGTGATTGTGGGCAAACTCAGCGTGAGAAATGGAGTCAGACCATAAGGTGGGATTTGTGCCACAGAAGATGCGGAGATAGGTTTCTACCTCTTGGTTAACGTGCTCGGTTTCACCATCAGACTGGGGGTGGTACGCAGTGGAGAGGGAGAGGTCATATTTTAGGAGTTTTCCAAGTTCTCGAGCAAAGGCAGAGGCAAATTGAGGACCACAATCGGAGATGACTTTATCGAAAAGTCCGAAGTGAAGGTAGACTTTATGGAAAAAAAGGGTTGCTATCCCCTTGGCAGTGATGGTTTTCTTGGTAGGGCAGAGAATTACCCCCTTAGTAAGCCCATGGTCGACCAAGACCAACAGGGAATCAAAGTCGTAAGACAAAGGAAGGTCAGTAATTAGGTCGCAGGAAATTTGTTGGAAGGGCCGCAAGGTGATGGATTTAATAGGGGAAATAGGGGGAACCGTGGGATGGGTATTAACTTTGTTTTGTTGGCAAATGGCACAGCCTTCGGCATATTGTCAGACATAGGTGGCGAGACCAGGCCACCAGAACTCGGCAGCGACGAGTTGACGGGTTTTAAGGAAGCCGGGGTGTCCAGCGGACTCATGATCGTGGCAGCATTGGAGGATGGAATGGCGAATAGAGTCAGTGGGTGGGATGTAAATGCGGCTTTTGTAGGTGAGGATGCCATTGTCAACCTGCCAGTCAGCGAGGCGGGAACATAGGGGAGTGGCAACGTTTTCCTGGATGGATTGGAGGGTTTGGGTGACAAGAGAATTGGCAGAGGAAGCCGACTTGATGCAAGTAGCAAGGGCAGTGTCAATGATGTTGACGAAGAGGGATGGAGGGAGAAGGGTGATGTCTTCGTTATCAGCGTCTTCCTTGGGGAGGAGGTCAGGGTGGCGGGAGAGGGCGTTGGGCCCCGCAAGGAGTTTGTCGGGGACATGGATGATTTTGAGATCAAAATTGGTAATGTTGAGTAGCCAACGGGCTTGTTGGCAGTTGAGATTCTGGGGTTGGCGGAAGTAGGTAAGATTTTTGTGGTCGGTGAAGACTTGAATAGGGAAAGGGGAGCCATGGAGGTAATGGCGCCAAGATTTGAGAGCACAGATGACGGTGAGGAGTTCTCGGTCGTAGATGTCATAGTTTTGTTCTGCTGGGGAGAACGATTGGGAGAGGTAGGAGCATGGGTGCCAATCACCGTTGGGGTCGGTTTGAAGGAGGATGGCACCAGAGGCGTATTTGGAGGCATCGGTAGCGACGGCAAAGGGAGCGGCGAGGTTGGGGAGGTGAAGTATGGGTTTGGCAAGGAAGAGGTGTTTAAGAGTATCAAACACCTTTTGGCAAGGGGAGGTCCAATCCCACGTTAGGTTGTTCTTGGTGAGATCAATAAGGGGACGGGCGACGTTGGAATAGTTGGGAATGAAGCGACGGTAAAAGTTGGCAAAGCCAAGGAAAGACCTAATGTCCTTGACCTTCATAGGGGTTGGCCAGGAGGCAATGCCGTCCAGCTTGACGGGGTCCATGGCGAGCTGCCCGGATTTAACTATCATTCCGAGGTATTCGACTTCGGAAGCAGCAAAGGTGCACTTTCAAGTTTGAGGTGGAGGTCTAATTCCTCCATACATTTGAGAATGCGTTTAGTACGTTCCTCATGTAGAGATTCATCGGGGGAAAAGATAAGGAGGTTGTCCATGTTGATGACAAGCCACCCTTTGGCAATCATATCGTGGAAGGAATTGTTCATGAAACATTGGAACGTGGTGGGAGAGTTAGTCAGGCCAAAGAACATGACTGTGGGTTCAAAGAGGCCTTTGTGGGTGACGAATGCAGCCTTCCATTGGTGTCCATCTTTAATACAGATGTTGTTATACCCCCAGCGAACATCGAACTTGGTAAAGACTTTGGTGTCTCATAATTTGTCGACGAGGTCGGAGATCAGGGGAAGGGGATAGGCGTCGCGAATGGTATGTTCGTTAACATAGTGGTAGTCTTGACATGGGCGAAGGCCGCCGTCCTTCTTCTTGACAAAAAAGAAGGGGGACGCTTGGAGAGAGTTGGAAGGGCGAATCTTTCCGGAGGCAAGATTTTCATTGATGAAGGTCTCAGTAGCTAGGCATTCTTCAGGGGATAGAGGATAAATCTTCCTGATCTTCGGGGTGAAAGAATCGTCAAGGTTGATCTCGTGATCATAGGGTCGGGACGGGGGAACGTGGTCGTTGGCTTCTTTGGAGAACACAGGGGTGAATTCGGAGTATTCAGGGGGAAGGGTTTTCTTAGGTTTTGTCTTTTCGGCAGCAGCAGCCAGTTCGGTGGCGGTAGTGAGCTTGGCAACGAGGGGGGATCCAAGGGGAACGAATCGAGATCCACTTCGGACAACATGGTCAAGGGTAGCTTTTCGGAGGGTATCTCCGACAAACTGGTTTTCAGTCCTCCATCCGTTGTAGGAGCGGAGGTGTTTTTCAGTGACAAGGTGGACGTTAACGTGGTGGGGAGGGGGGTTGGAGGGACAAGTGAAGCGGGACTCATACCGCTTAGTTTCGGTGGAAGAAATAATGAAGAGCTTCATCAATTGGTTGACGGAGTTGTTGAGGGAAAGGGACTTCTTGGCCCAGTCGATGGAGGGGTTGACTTCCTTGAGCCAAGGAAGTCCAAGGATGACATTTTCACTTCCTAGGTTAATAACATGGAAGGTTACCTGTCGGTAGATTCCTCCAATATCGATGAACAGGGTGGAGGTGAAGCGGATGGTTCCTCTTGAGTTAGCTGAGCTATCGGCATTGCAAACTCGAAGAGGTTTCTCGAGGAGGGTAGGTAGGCGATGTTTTCGAACAAAACCCCAATCGATACAATTGATGCTAGCGCCGCTGTCAACAAGCGCTCGGTTTTCGATGGCTTTCAGGGTGTGCGTAGGGACGATCGGTTTTAAAGGGATTTGCATGGATTGCATAGCTTTTACTGATACATTGGCACTAGAAGGAGAAGGAGGTACTTGCGTCGAAGAAGTCCCCCTTTTTAAAAATCCAAAGTGATGGGTTGTACCGTCTCACTGTCATCATCAATGTCTTCCAGTTTTGGAAGTTCTTCACTTTCTACCTTCTTGATGGTGGGGCGAGGTTTCTGGGTGAACATAGGGTAGGCGGTGGAGAGATGGCCATGTTTTCGGCAACGGAAGCAGAGTTTCTTCTCGATGCAGCATTTGCGTTCATCGGGGGTGAGCTTAGAGACTTTGATGACATCGACGTCCATAGCGTTGGGATCACGTGTCTTGGTGGGGGTGGAGAAGGAATGGAACGTCTGGTAAGAGTTCTTGGAGTTCCTCTTGGCGATTTCTTCGGCATGTTCCCACTGAGTTTGGAAGGAAACGGCTTTGTTGTACCATTCTTCTATCTTGGCAAGGACGGTGTCCATAGACATAATTCGGCGCATGAGTGCGGGGGGAATTCTGGCAGAGAAATATCTGATGAGGACATTCTCGTCAGAGATTTCGGCAAGGGCGATGTTGTTTTTAAATGAAGAGATGTACTCAACGAGGGAGGGAGAGTACGTGTTGTTCTTGGGGTTTTTGGTCATGCGTTTGGTCAAGAGCCAGGAAATGGCATTCCCAGTGACGTTGTGGTGTTTGAACAACTTTTTGAACTTTGAGACGAAGTCGGCGAAGGTTCCTAGGGAGATAGTGGTGCCAGAGATGGCCGCTTGGCGGTAGGTGGCGGCCCAGGTTTGGGTGGAGTCTTTGGTCATATAAGAGAGAGCGAAGGTGATCTTCTTTGCGTCATCATTATAGACAGCTTGGTTGACAAGGAGATAAAATTGAACGGAGTTAAGCCAGGGCATGGCTTTTTCATAGGATCTGTCGAAGGCTTCAGGCACTCCGATGTGGAGTTCGGTGGGTTTCAAGGAGGACATGGCGGATGATGGTGGTGGGAAGCAGGATAGGAGAGGGACAGGGGAGGTAACGGGGGTAAGGGAAATAAAGGGGCGGTGGCGGTTAGGGTAGGAGAAGGTGGCATTGGTTCCCTCAGGATGGAGATTCCCGCGGAGAATCGGTGAGAGAGGCCTCAGGTGAGCTCTTCTTCCTGAGGGGAAAGAAGTGAAGTATTAGGGTCGAGGGGTTCTTCCTCGAGGTCCGATCGGGACAGTTCGGGGGAAGATTCAACAGGGTTGGGTTCCAGTGGTAGGAACCAGCGAGAAGGGCGAGAGTTTCTGTGAGCAATGTTGGGAGACTATGGCGGTGGTAGCTCCGTTTTGGGAAAAACTTTGACCTTTTGTTACATTAGGCCCGGGTAGGAACTATCGTAGGCTCAAAGTGACGAGAGTTTGGCAAGGGCGTCGAGGTGATTCCTTCGACGGACAAGGACTAAGGATGTCGAGGTGGTATCCTTCGACAGATCAAGGAGTCGAACTTGGATGGTCTGATGCACGAGGTAAAGCAAAGAGCGCCTACTCAGAAGTAAGGCGGAGACTTAGAGATCTGAGGTACTGCTTCAAGGTGGATTGAGTAGGTCAAAGTTAGAGAGTACATGTGGTAGTTCGTCTATTTAAATAAGTGGAGATGCGGCACATGGACCAAGCAGTGTTCATAGCGGAAATGCTATGACAGATATACAGGGTAAGGTTTGGGCTGTGCGATAGAACAGGAGGAAGCTGCGCAATGAGGCACATGAAATGAAAAGACATCTGTGATGGGTCAGTAGAAACGGGACAAGGGTTACCATGCGTAGCATAGAAGTATTGAAGCTACATTTAGGTGGAAGGCATTCTGTAGGAATGGGAAGAAGGTTCTAGAATGTGAGGAATAGGACTTTCAACAAGAAGAAAGAAAGAAAGAAAAAGGAATCGTAACAGTAAGGAGGAGCACACATTGATTGTCGGTAAAAACATAAGCACAGCAGTTTTCGAAAAGTGGCTTGCTTCTGGACTGCTCGACAGCTGGGAGATAAGGATCACATGACACCTGAGGATTGTGGAGCTGTATCAGCCGCTCCTCAAGTCCGATTTCATCAATCAAAGTAGTATCAACTGTTTCAAGGCAGATCAAAAACTGAAAGAGATGTTGTTTTTCTTGATGGTTAAGGAAACAACAGCATTGCTCATGAAAATTGACATGATTGGAGCTATGGTAGGGGGTTTTGACATGGGTGATATGACACCTTTCAGTGATGTCACTCATCCATTGGTTTCCAGCACCCATCATACAGACACTCTGTACAACATGGTGAGCCAGCTCTAGCTTTGGAATCTGAAAATGGTCCAAAGGGCCATTTTTTCCTTGTCAGGCCCTAGCGTCAATAAGACTTGATTTATGATGATGAAATTCTTGTAGAGCCTTGCCAAGTGCATGTAAGGTTTTTTCATTGTGGAACACATGCTGAGCCAGGAAGATGAACTCTGTCATCGAACGAAGTGAGTGCAAGACATTAAAGTCAACCACATTCGCCACAACAGCCGACAGTAGCTTTTTGAGTTTGTGATGCTCCTTTCCCCCTGTTTGCTTCAACACTGTTTGGCCACCATCGTGTGCCAATCCGTGGTTGAAGGACAGACAGACACTAATCAAGCTTGGCAACACCCATTATATTTGTGGCCCACAGCATGCAGTGGTCGAAGAAAAATTTGTGCCATTGATGGAGAGCATCAGGAGTGAGGAAAGAGGACAGGCAAGCGTCACCCCAGTCAGTCCAAAACAGCAGGATAACACCATTGAAGTGCAGGGCAAGACAGATTTTGTGGAACAATGTAATATTACACAGATCACATGTTCTACATGCTTCATGGATAGTGTTGAGTGTTGATTACTGGAGACAAGGAGGACAGGCTTCTGGATTGCCAAACTGTTTGGCAGTGGCAAGGGAGATTGGTGAATTTCTGGATGATACACCAGCAATCAAGAGTTGCTCTGGATAATTCACGATCCAAGCAACAAGTGGGGTATGAACTATGTGAAGATTGCCCATCAGATTTGACATAACTTCACCATGGAGCTCCACCTTCTTCAGGTTCTGTATCACGATGGATATTGCACAATGGTATACACATGCCAATAGGACTGACTGGACAGCAGGTGAGACATCAAGGAACTTTGGAATAGGGAGATAGGTGGCCAACATAAAGGCATGCAAGGTGGCCTTCATTCGAATGCCCATGTGAATGTTGGTGAGTGACAGTAATAGTGGGTGCATCTCTTTGTTGCCAGTCCCCCTTGTCAAAGGTGTTTTATCAGAAGCTCCAATTATGCCTACAAACGAATGTCCGAGAGGTAACTTACTCTAGTTGAAAGTTAGTTCATCAAGTCGAAAGCTGGAATAATGTTGACCATACCTGTATTTCCCAAGCACGATTGGCACTCATGAACTTGCTGTATACAGGTTCCTGACCAAGAGGGGTCTCCTTAAACTTGCAATATGGATCATAGTCCATATGCGATGCAAAGACTGGGTTGCTGAAAAGGTGATTGACCACCTCGAGCCCATCTCACCAATAAAGCATCAGGGGCACTTTGGTTCGGTACCCTGCCACCTTGATCTCTTGAAAATGCCAAGATGGTGTGTCTGACAGGGCCTCAATTTGTGTGTGCAAGTCTTTTGCTGTATGAAATGAAAGAGGATTTGCTTTGTTCTATAGGCTGCATATCAATGATGACCATCACCAACAAATGAATATATGTACGCGATCCAGATGCAAGAACTCGTCAATTTCTCTCTAAAAGAGGGTCCCACTTGAGAGCCAGTCAGTGAGTTCCCATTCACTCTTGGATGCAAAAATGTAGAAAATGTTTCCTGAATTGCGAATGTGTGCAAATTGATCTTGATGCATGTGTTGAAGGAGGTTTGTACCCCCAGGGTGAGTTTGGCTTTTGTTTGGATAATAAACTCAGACATGATGAGAGGGGCCGGATGTGAAGTGGAGGATGACTGTTGGTTTGTGGAATCTATCTCGTAACTGTCCCAATTTTCAGCTGTATCATTGGGTTCAGTAAACTCAGGGCTGGTGGTGAGCTCATCAACATTGAATGTGTTCCAAGCTAGGGTGTATTGTCAGAAAACAAATATTGAGAAATATAGAAAATGGAACCTACTAGTGCCAGTATGGGTGAAATTGGACACATTGGCGTCATTGTCTTCCACTCCATTGGTATCTAGACTTTGGCTGGCCAGTAATCCACATGGACAATCTGTAGATAAGTGTTGGACCACATCATCTGCACTGAAGAAGCTAGCAGAACAATTGGGGCATGGTAAAAATGAAGGAGCCTGAGAGGAACCCATCAGCCTGGGCCCTGCTTGTTCATAGTTCAGCAGGTGTGTGGTGTGGCTTGGTTTATTGCTGACACTAAATCTGAGTTATATAATGATGACTCTACAAAAAAGCATGCAAGTCCTAAGGAACTTATGGACTCCTCATGTACCCCCTCTAACACCACCTCGCCAGACAGAGTTTCAATTACTCAATTACTCTACTTCCAAGGCATGCACCAAGAGGAATTAAACAAGTTTTCATTCTCAGTCCCAACCCAGGCATCTAGCCTCACAACATCACCTCCATCATCCAAGGTGCCATTTCCTGATGGATACTCCATGCTGCCAACTTCTTTACCAAGCATCAAGTAGCTCTTGGATAGGACTGCTCCAAAGTGTGGCCCCTTTCTGCCACCAACTTCCTCTCCACCAGCTGTAGAGCAGCCCTTGGATAGAACTGCTCCAAAGTGTGGCCCCTTTTTGCCACCAACTTCCTCTCCATCATCTTTAGAGTGGCCCTCAGGGACTGCTCAAAAACATACCCTTTTTCAGTTTGCCCTACCCTTGTTTGATCCAATCATGTTCTCACTGAACAAAAAGGTCAAGAGGGTATTGACAACAGTAAGAAATGGGTATTATGCATATCAATCCTTCACATTCATCTTGACCCGGGCATTCACAGCAATCAGCCAAGCCAACCACTGAGGCGGAAGATCTTCATGCCTTACACATATTGCAGTTGGCACAAGCATCTCGTGATGCTTTTGTGACACACCTATAGTACCATCATCTGCACATGAAGGAGCTTGATATTATGCATGCAATAACTATGGACCAATGTGAACAAGCTGAAGTCTTCTTGAGGAAGGCAGACTGGCAGATAGGTGAGATCAAACATGCACTTGATCGTGAGGGGACAGGCCTATTGGAGCAAACCTCTCTAGCTTTGTTTGAGACAGTTGAGAGAATATCTGCCGGTGGTGATGAAGACACATGTCCATCTGATATTTCTTCCCCTGCTACTTCACACAGCAGTTCTGCTTCCAATTAACTTTATGAACTCATATGTTTGTACTCTATATTGTAGATTGGTGTTATGTCAAAAATATGAGTGTTCTGGGTCCTCAAGACCTCATGTGTGTTGCCTCTGCATGATATTGGGAGTTTCCGCTGCATGACACAGCTCAAGCCTCAAGGTCAAGGATTCAAGGCAGATTATTGATCTCATCGCACAGATATTAAAGACACTACTGCACTCAATGACTTGATTACTTCCTGGATGGCTGTGCAACATGCTCGGCTAATCATGCACTGCGCCAAGTACAGCAGTTGAACTAAATAGATGAGGTATGCTGTTGAATCGCACCAACTCAATTGACTTTTGTATAAATTCTGAGTGGCTTTCCTAAGACTTTCTCATGCTCACCAACCACCAACTCCATGCCCCCCCATAAGTTTCCTGACCCCAATGTTGACTGACATCTGAGAAAGGATTCTACAGGCAGTCATAGCTCAACCCATGGCCAGGGATCGGCTCTCCCTCCCCCTCTCTCCCATATGTATACCATTTTTTGTAGCATTCCATATATGGAATCACACATGGTGATGATGACACCTCAAGTTATGCAGTTTAATGCCAGTATGAGTGGATCACTACCTGCATTTACCCCCAGCACTGAAGTGCACCCTCCCCATACCGCCAAAATCCCCACCCTTCTGGCAATCGTGGATCCCACTGTTATTTCAGTTGATGATTGATTGTGTGAGGCCGCCTCCATGATCTAGGTAAGGAAAACTCATGTCTATTTGACTCTGTCAAACATTCATGCTTTTCAGGTTTCTGAAACACAATCAGATGTCCTCGCACCACATTGACAACGGCATGGGGGATCCAGTCTCCCATTCCAGAACCATCTCCAAATCTTCAGCAATACAGTGTACCCTCAGCCTCTTCAGTCTGCATCATTGTTGGCGTCTTTGCCTTCAACAAGTCAGATCTCGCAAAACATATCTGCAGACACGAATGTCTACTACATAAAATGTGGTAAGCATGATGAAAAACTCAAAGAAGTCATCAAATACACTATGCTCATGCTTGTAAACAAAATGACCCTCAATACCGGATGGAAGAGATCAGATCGGTGGAAGGCTCATGCCCAGACAGTATGGAGATGTGAAATAATGGAAAGTGTCACTCAAGCATGTGTGGCAGTTGATTTTCATATGTATCATCCATTATACTCAGGCTTTTAGTTCTAATTGATCATTTCTAGCTCATTTTGTACCCACAGATCACATTGAAAAGAGGCTCGTCGCAGGCCTTACCCTCTTTCGTTTGAAAATGGCCACCTTCATGGAAAACTATGCTAAGGAGTTCCTGAACATCGGAATATGCTCCAACACCCCTAATTACACTCAGGGCTACATCATTTTGCAAGAATGTGTCCGTGACATCACAAACCTGGCTGTTCCCCAACACTTTTTCCTCGATAAGCAAAATGTGCAGGTAAGTCTCAAGCTCGTGAACATGCAGTGTTCTTATCATTGTATAGGGTGTTGTCAAACTTCTGTTTGGAAATCCAGTACTCGAATGTTTTCACGTCAAATTTTGGTTCACGTGAGACACATCACCTGTGGTTATGTTCCAGTCAAGCTATCAATGAATATGTCCAAACATGCTTGCTTTCTTGGGTGTTGCAATGTGTTTTTTTTTTCTCCATTAAATTGTGATTATCTTAGCTACTCTATGCTCTTCACTGAGTGTCTCAAGGCCATTGCTCAAGTCAATCTGATGTTATTGAGTTTGCAACAAAATCTTATGCTGACCATTTTCACAACTACAAAATTGGCCTCTGCCAGTGCTTCATTTTTGAGTACAACTACTCATTTTGGATGGCGGGCTCATCTTTGGGGGCTTTGGATGGCTCGTCCATGGGTATGACATTCACTGCTCCATTCTATTAGCACTTTGATGGTGATTTGTAGCTGTACATTATACCCCTAGTGTGTTCCATGTACAGTAGTTTAAGTTCATGATATGATGATGATCATATGACTCTTATCACTGTTGTGATAAGACCCATGATCTGTTAATTGCCAGTGGCATATGATTTTGAATAAAGTAATAAATAATCAGGTGTATACTATTTTTCTATATCTATGCCACTACAAAGAGTGCACTTGTATGTATGACTCATGCTGTTATCCAATGCTAACCGATGCTAACCGTAGATACCACGATACTATCAGCTAATGGTTTCACTGAAGTTGGCATGCCCAGGTAAGTTGTGCCACCTCCTCGTACCTCTGTTCTGCTTATCACATACCTTCAGTCCTGGATAGGCTTCCTGTGGGCTCATCCTCACCTCATGTGCATGTCCAGCACCTCCTGTCATGTCCCATGAAGAAAATCACACAAGCTCAAGAGCTTGCCATTGGGCCAAAGGTCCAATGGGGGGGGGGGGGGGGGGGGGGGAAGTGGG
>JBBPKY010000383.1:0-23911 GCA_038089495.1 Xerocomellus dryophilus
TACGTGATAAGCACCCAAAGCTGGCGTACCTTCATGTGGTCGAGCCTCGCGTGGAGGGGATCACGGACGTAACTTCACAGCCCGATGGGGACAACGACTTTTTGCGAGAGATATGGAATAGTGGTGAGGGTGGTGAAGAGAGGGTATTCATATCAGCTGGTGGGTATACCCGCGAGACAGCGCTGCGCGATGCGGAAGACAAGGGAGGACTCATCGCATTTGGGCGGCTGTATATATCAAACGTGAGGATTCTTACTCTTCCATTCTTGTGATCTGTGCTCAGCCGTCGACTTGATTACCAGCCTGATCTCCCTGTGCGGCTGCAGAAGAATATACCTCTTGCGGCTCAGGACCGGTCAAAGTACTACTTGATAGGAAACTTGACACCCCTCGGTTACAACGATTGGCCGTTCGCGGACGGCAGTGTCCGAGGGTTGCATGGAAGGCACCTCCACTAGTTGTCGTTTAATAGTGTGACAACAGGATAAATTATAGCACGAACGATAATACAAAGATCATTCACTTTACCTAGACTCTGGGTCCTTACGTAGGGACGGACCGATGTACAGGATCAACTAATGAGAAATATGTTGGTGACGACAACCCGAAATGAATCACATGGTGGTCCGGGATGCTGGCCCCGCATTCTGAGGTAACCCTTCGCGCGACGACCGAACACCGGCGAGGGTGCTTAGCAACTCACCTTTAGGCGTAAACACATATCACGTATACTTGACAAGGCACCTACAAAAGCTCCCTCATGCTTTCAAAGGTGCGGCCCCGCCGAGCGAGTCCATACCGACACCGGACGATGAGCATGAACATCAAATAGTATTGAAGGTGGATGCCTTGCTGAACAGGTTCCAGAGACAACCTGGGCCAGAATGGAGCACCTGCAATGTAAATGCCATGCCATGATTGGTTAGGCGTTGATAGGAAATAGGGGCGATGGGAAATCCGATGACTGTCAGTGTCGAGCGCGCCGGATCAACGCCACCGCCGTGTATGTGGCTTGTGGGCTCGCCGCTGGCCACACGGCGGGTGGCAGCGGCTGACCGCCACCATGTCTTTAAACACTGGAACGGCGAGACCAGTACTCCACAACGAATTTATGCTTTTTGAGTCTACCTCGACATCGCGACTGTTTCGCATAATCTGGAGGGAGTTTATTAGGAGTGTGCCGGTACGTTCGACTTGCGTTTGTACACTGTCCGAATGACCGAGAAGTTACTTAATCGTGCAGAAGGTGTTCGACTGTTGGCACATGCATCTTTCCATAGTACAGTCATTCACCGACTTCGTCATGCCAAGGGGTGCGTCACCACACAGCTAGGACAAAATTAATCAGTCATTCCACATCCACCACAGCAAGTTGAAGATCGGTGGTCTCTGACCTGGTGTTGCCTACCACTCTACTCACATCCACAGCCATCTGGAACGATATGAACTATAAATTGCGCCAGCATGCACCTCCAGCAGTTCACTGTACTATCACATAAAGCTCCTTTACCCGCTCCGCCATTTCTAACTAGCACCTACTATGGCCTCTACACAACAGACACCCGCGCTCTTCAAGCCCATCAAGGTTGGCCGGTTAACGCTTCAGCACCGTGTCGTCCTTGCCCCATTGTCCCGCTTTCGAGCGCATGCCTCTCATGTCCCTGGGCCTCACCAAGCATCCTACTACTCTCAGCGCGGTTCCACTCCAGGGACCCTGCTCATCACAGAAGCCACTGTCATCTCTCATGATGCAGGAGGTTATGCACATGTCCCGGGCATCTACACCGACGCACAAATCCAAGGCTGGAAAAAGGTACGCGTGCCGCTATCGATCGTTCCGAACCCGTCTCATGGTGTTTGTGATTACATCAGGTGACGGACGCTGTCCATGCCAAGGGATCGTACATCTTCCTCCAACTCTGGGCGCTCGGTCGTACTGCCGACATAGATTTCCTCGAGAAGCAGGACCCGCCTTCGCCATACGTCGCCCCATCGTCTGTCGCGTTGACTGACCGGTCGAAGCCACCTCGTCCGTTGACCGAGGCCGAGATCCAAGACTACATCGCCGCGTACGCAAAAGCGGCAAGCAACGCTGTGCACGGTGCTGGATCCGACGGGGTGGAGATACACGGCGCGAACGGTTACCTCCCGGATCAGTTCCTCCAAACGGTGTCCAACAAACGCACGGACGGATGGGGTGGTGACGAACAGCGTCGTACGAGATTCGCCAGGGAGATCGTCGATGCTATCGTGGACGCTGTCGGCCAAGACCGCGTGGGTATTCGCATCAGCCCCTGGAGCGCTGTCCAAGGTAAGGTCCTTGCGCTGATCTGCATGCCGTCGTGCTCATATACATGTTTTTTTTTCAGACATGGGGATGCCGGACCCCCGACCCACGTTTGCATACCTCACTACCGCTCTCCGTGATAAGCACCCAAAGCTGGCGTACCTTCATGTGGTCGAGCCTCGTGTGGAGGGGATCACAGACGTAACTCCACACCCCGATAGTGACAATGACTTTTTGCGAGAGATATGGAATAGTGGCGAAGGTGGTGAAGAGAGGGTATTCATATCAGCCGGTGGGTATACCCGCGAGACCGCACTGCGCGACGCGGAAGACAAGGGAGGACTCATCGCATTCGGGCGGCTGTATATATCAAACGTGAGGATTCTTACTCTTTCACCCTTGTGATCTGTGCTCAGCCGTCGACTTGATTACCAGCCTGATCTTCCGGTGCGGCTACAGAAGAACATACCTCTTGCGGCTAAGGACCGGTCAAAGTACTACTTGGTAGGAAACTTGACACCCCTCGGTTACAACGATTGGCCGTTCGCGGACGGCAGTGTCCGAGGGTTGCATGGAAAGCACCTCCACTAGATGTCGTTTAATAGTGTGACAACAGGATAAATTATAATAATACAGAGATCATTTATTTTACCTAGACTTTGGGTCCTTACATAGGGACGGACCAACTAATGAGAAATCTGTTGGTGACGCAACCCGAAATGAATCACAAGGTGGTCCGGGATACTGGCCCCGCATTCCGAGGTAACCCTTCGCGCGACGACCCAACACTGACGAGGGTGCTACTCACCTTTAGGCGTAAACACATACCACGTATACTTGACAGGGCACCTACAAAGCTCCCGTATACTTTCAAAGGTGTGGCCCGCCGAGCGGGTCCATACCGACACCGGACGAGGAGCATGAACACCGAATAGTATTGAAAACGGATGTCTTGCAGCCTGAACGCGTTCCGGAGAGAACCCTAGAATGCTAGTACCTAATAGGCCAGTCGTCGATCGAGATCATCCCGGAGAAGATCATTGCACAACGGGAGTAGCTGACATCGCATGCTGCAATGTTTAATAAGAAAGTAAATGCCATGCCATGATCGGTTAGGCTGGCTGCGTCGATAGGAAATAGGGGCGATGGGAAATCCAATGACTGTCAGTGTCGAGCGCGGACCAACAGTGGGCGTTCACTTGGAACGAGTAGGAACCCTCGTTCCGCGTTGACGAAATGAATGCATTGGCGGGGCCGACCCATCCCGTTACGCCTTGTATATCTGTCTATCAGTTAGAATCTTCCCCGCACAAGCCTGCATGAATCGATTCCCGGCTAGAGTGCCTCGAGACACATACCGAGAAAAGGAATGAAAAATGAAAAGGCAAAATGAATGGGAAGTCGGGGCGACGAGAGTGCGACGATGCGTCCCCAAAAAAATGGAGAGGACGTCAGAGAGAGGAGATCGATAGTGCAGTGTAGTAGTATACTGGCATCGTACGATGGGCCCAATCGCGCTTCGAGCGCCACCGGGCCTGTACAGAAAGGGGTTGCCCGCAGAAACAAGGGGACAAAGGAGCAGTGAAACAGGGGGAGGCTTGCGCGCTTGGGAGGCGACACGCCACGCACTCGAGATTCGAATGACTTCCAAGTGTCGTTGGTAGGTCAGTGAGTGACGCCAACGTTGACTCATCCGTCGGTGGTCACTCGAATTCGCACGTCTATTTCGCGCGCGCCAGAGGCTCGGACGGCCTTCATATATCTGATAAGAGAGAAGCAAGACAACAACAAAAACTGAAACTCCGGGGATCGCATGCCTTGATAATCCTGGCAGGATCCGAGCCGCCTGACGGGCCGGGCGGTCCGGGCGAGGGGGGTTCATCGAGGATCACCAGAGGTTGGACTCTCGATGCAATTATTCCGGACAATACTTGAATGTATAGCTCCAATCTCAGTGGGGAGAAGGGCGCTGAGTAGGATGCGCGACACTTCGTAAAGCAAGCGGTCTCGTGGACGCGAGCATGCACGAGCAATGTTCCATACCCGCAGTTGAGACAGCATCGAACGTTGCGCGCGGACTCCAGAGACATTTGCACGACTGTTCGGGCTAAGAGCTCCGAATTCTCCTCCAATCACTCGCGTCCCGCCACATATGAGGATCTTCGGGGCCTCCAGGGCGAGATGACGGCACGATATCACTGCGTTGGCGTTGTGGGATTACTACAATGAGCGGGGGGGTGCCAAGAACCGAAATGACGGAACTTCATCAGCATGACAAGACAGGGTGCAAATGTGTACTTACATAGTTGACTGAGCAACCCGGTATGCGTGGTCATGGTAACAACTTGAGTGAGACAGGGTTACTCTTGTGTGGCCCACGTATACAGTTGGTGGCGCATTTAGCAGATCGCAAGGCACGCCACGTCCTTGCAGTACACTGACATGCACGCCCTGACAACCTTATTCCATACAAAAGGGGATTAGTACCATTCCGGCATGAGCACCGGATTTGTATCGAACCCCGGGAATCCTGATCGTCCTGATCGGTCCCATGGGGTTTCCTCCCCGGGAACCTGGCGGGCCCGCGTCGACTCCGACTCGAAACCATGAAACGTGTTCACCCCAGTGACCTCGGTAACGCGGTTCGATATCTATGGTTAGCTCGTCCAAATCTGTCAAACTTAACCTTGTACTGTACCTGCAGGTGCAGCAACGTGCCCTGTGCATGACATTACAATCTCCTTTCAGCACCCGTAAATTGACAGTGTCCAACGACCCATGCCGCAGGGCACGAATACCCCTTGTACATGGCGTCGAAGACGCGTACGCGCCAGAGGGGTATTGAAGAGCACACGGGCTTCCTTGTGCTCCCCTAGGCAAAACTCCAAGGGAGTCCTTGGTGATCCGTGTGCGTGTGTTAACGTAAAGCGTGATTCTGATTCGCCACCGGCTCGTCGAGTTGCAACGAGTCTGTTGCCAACCCAAACCCACCGGCTGCCATGGCCACGGCGAGGAGCTATCCCTTGTTCTTACCTGACAGCAATCGACGGGCATGGGAGAATCTGTAATTGCTGTCGTGGCGCTCGTCGTGATGTCCCTGGAATGAATATACATGTAGTATGGGGGTCGGCCGCTGCAATCCGCAGTACACCCTAGTCCACATCCAGATCAGTGACTCCAATTCACTTGGGTGTTGCCCTCATTTTTCAGCATTTCCAAATGGGAACACGTTTGCTTGGAGCAGGGAGCAATGATACCACATGTGGCACAATAATGTCAGGTACTTGATGCAGGGATTGGTGGTGGCTCTCGGATGACGATATTCTTGAACATCATGGCGTGCTATGAACCGGCCGCGAACTTCGATAACTTGATCACCGCCAACAATACTATGCCATTACGATCGGTCACGCAAGCGTCGCAAGGGGATTGCGTAGCCATAGGTGTGTATATTGATCCATTCCGGTTATGCAGCGTTTCTGGCGTTCATCCCCGTTGCAGTACCTTCTCAGCACTTGGAAACAATTATCGCCATCCTTTCTGTCCAATGGTGGTTACGGTGGACGTGGAGATGCCTTCTGAGACTAGACATGTTACGTACCATGGTCGTAGAGCGCTGCCACTGGCGAAGAGGGCAAAGTCGAGCTTGAATATTATCAGTTTGAGTACAGCTTCGAAAGCTAACACTTAGCAGGCTATATCATGTTTGTTTCCCCGAGAGGAGGTGACTGGGGTCTTCTTGATTAGTCATCTTTGCTCACTCACCCTGACTCGAGCGTTCAGTCAGCAGAAAGACGACTTTCTCCAATTCCACATCCTGCCTTTGAACATGGTTTCAACACATGCCAGTCACGAAGGTTCACAAGAACCGGCTCCGATAACGCCAGGAGGGACGTATTCGATTCAAGTGAGCCCACTTTTTTACGCTCCCAAAAGCCACGCAAGCAACCCACCCATATTGTTGCTGACTCATCACATGGCGGACATCAGATGGTCACGGTCGGATGTAAGATCTACATTCGCAGACCGACTGCAGACGGTAGCGACGAAGAACGTCTCGCAGAAATTCTTTCTATCCGTGACAAACCCGTAAATCCATATGCCATCGCTGCTGCTGGGCGGCGTGCCACGCGGGGGAGCATAAAGGAAGAAGAACCCGAACCCAAACTCGAGGATAAATGGGAATTCTTTGTCCATTGGGACCAGTTCAATAAACGATTGGATGAATGGGTCACTGGTTCGCGGCTCGTCCTCAGTCGTGATTTAGAATGGCCCCGTCCTAAGCCCCCGCCGGGCAAGAAAGCTGGACCTGGCACACAGAAGGCGCCGGGCAAAGTTCCTCGCTCACAATCGCTTCTCAAGAGAGCAACCGCTAATGCGGCAGCTGCCGCTTCACCAACGCCGGCTTCAACACCCGGTCCAGGCACAGGGCGTGCTGGGTATACGTCACCGTCTCCCGCGCCGTCACTCAAGCGCAAGACCCTTCATGAAGAGCAAGAGGAAGAAGAAGAAGAGGAACCCGAGGATGAAGACCTCGATGCAGAAGGCGAGATGGACGTCGACGCCGAAGGCGAAGCTGAAAGCGACACCTTCGATCTCAGCGTTAACGGCACCCCACCCGAACCCCCTCAACCTGTCTCTGCGTTCAGTAAAGAGCAAGAGATCGAGAAACTTCGGACCTCCGGCTCCATGACACAATCCATCTCAGAGATTGCGCGCGTGAAAAATCTCAACCGACTCCAAATCGGTAAACACGAAGTCGATGCGTGGTACTTTAGCCCCTACCCAAAGGAGTACGCACATCTACCAGTGCTATACATTTGCGAATTCTGCCTGTCATATTTCCCATCCCCGATGATGTTGTCCCGGCATCGTCACCGGTGTACGATGCTCCATCCCCCAGGTAATGAAATATACCGACATGAGGACATATCCTTTTTTGAACTGGATGGCAAACGCCAGTTGACATGGTGCAGAAACCTGAGTCTTCTATCCAAATGCTTTCTAGATCAGTAGGTGTCATGTCCGCGGCGCCGATGTCTACTACCTCATGCTAAAATCCACAGTAAAACTCTGTATTATGATGTTACCCCTTTCATGTATTATGTCATGGTAAGTAACAACCTGTGCAGTTTCGTCCCCCTCTATCGCCTCTAATCACCGACCTTTCATAGACCCAGTGGGATTCCAGTGGCTGTCATATCATCGGCTATTTTTCCAAGGAGAAAGAATCTGCGGAGAACTACAACGTTGCTTGCATTTTAACACTTCCGCAACATCAACGTCACGGCTATGGCAAATTCCTGATCGAATTCTCTTACGAACTCAGCAAGAAGGAAGGGAAGCTTGGGAGTCCTGAGAAGCCGCTCAGTGATCTGGGTCTCCTCTCGTACAGGGCATTTTGGGCCGAGGTTATAGTGGAACTCCTCCTCAATGCAACGGACGAGCTTAGCGTTGATGATATCGCCCAGAAGACATCGATCACACACGCGGATGTCATGAATACGTGAGTGCATTCCATTCTATCCCCCTAGATGTCAAATTGTAAACCCTCGGGGATCTGACGCCATCAAATCTAGATGCACGACGTTGCAATTGTTCAGGCACTGGAAGGGCCAGCACATAATTTGTCTGTCGGACGCCGTGCTTGAGAAGCACGAAAAAGTGCGCAGTAAACGTAGACGACGAATCCACCCTGAGAATCTCGTTTGGAAACCTCCTGTTTTCACTCGGGATCAGCTCCGGTTTTTCTGATGGACACCGTGTACTTGTTTATTTTATTTATTTCTTCTCCCTTTTGTTTTTCGATTTCGTCGTTCGTTTGACGATGCCTGCGTGTCGTAGTTGTAGCTCTAGCATGTTCTGTTTCAAATCCATCACAGCGTATGCTGTTATACCGTTGTAACACCATACGCATTTGTCTCTCGTGGCATGCCTTGTTCAAGTCCTCAAGCCCGTTTGCAAAAAAAAGAAAGAAAGTGCCTCAAGTATGACCCAGTTTGTCCTCCCGTGCACCGTGCACTCGCCTTCTCAACACGATGCCTTCCTCCTCGCTCACCTGACCCCACCCCCTACCATCACCCTCAGTGAACGTGTGCAACGGCATACGGGGGGTGAGCGGCGACGGCGGCATAGACACCGCAGGCGAAAAAACCCCCTCGCCTGCCAACCGCAAACCCTCCTCTCCCGCGAAGTAGCACGTTTGCAGCGACGCGTCCGACGCATCCTCGTCAGATGTCCGCGTCTTAATTTGACTTTGACTTGGGTCTCGCGTTTGCGCACGCGCGTGCACAGCGACGGACGTGCCCACGCCAGTCTCGGACACACAACCATGCGCATCTCCATCTCCGTCCGTCCGTCGTCCTACCGAATCATCGGGCGTGAGGCCCTCGGAAGCATGCGCCAGTGCGTGCGACAAGGAAGCAGAGGGGCAAGCACACGTCGTCGGCACGCGCGCGGATACGGCCGCAACGGGAACGTGTCGCCCGTCGGCGGTGGTGTCTGCGTCGCTTGTAGAGGCCTTGACATCGTCGACAACACCGAGCGTCCGCGCGATCACGTACGAGGCCACGTCCTGTGTTTGTTCGATGGGCGGTGGCGTTGGTGGGTTGGTGAGATGATGGGTATGTGCAAGCGTCAATTGACCGAGGAGAAGAAAACGGGCATTAGTGACAGAAGGAGAAGAGGGCAAGAGAGGCAGGGAAAATGAAAATGAAAATGAAAATGAACACCCGGAAGCACGAACTCGACAACGATACGATACGATACGACATAGCGGACGGAGTCCAGCGAATGAAAAACCTTTAGGTGGAGATACACAGGTCGAGACAAACCTGAGAGGTTGGAAAAACGGAACATCGGAACGTCTCGCCGACAGCCCAAGAAACACGAAACAAAGTATAAAATAAGGTTAAATAAAGTAAAAGGCGCCATCCATTTCGAGTCCCCCCCAAAAAAATCATTTAAATCCATCCATTACGAAAGATCTAGAAGGAATGACGAGATGAAAGAGGACGTACGAGAAGCGTCAAGAGCACGACAGGGAGGACGAGTACGACCGCCAAGATCCGGAAGGTCGACGCCACGCGACCGACCCACGAATTGGGCTGATAATACCACAGATAGGCCACGTACATATCCCAAAGCCGACTTGGGAGTGTCGCGGCGATGTGCCAGCCTACCAACAACGCGGAGGACGACGACGACTCAGAAGACAACGCGTCCAAGGAGGGGGAGGGTGGCGACGCCCACGCGTTCGTCATGGCATAAACCGATGGTGACTGATCCGGGTGGTGACAATGAATTGGGAGATCTGATGGGCCGTCCGTACTACCCCGAGCTTGGTTAGACTCTTGTCAACAATGAGCGATTACGATAGGGCGCAGTGGAGAAAGGTCGGACACGGGACAGGTCTCAGAAGCAACGAAACGGGGGTGCAAACAGCAGCGCCGTAAGCCCTTTGAACCAAGATTGGACCGTGACCTCGGGATGTGTTTGTTTGCGTCTACAAGCCAGATATGAGGAAGAAAAAAAGATTGTCAGAATGGAGCTCACGTCTGTCTGTTAGGGTTGCTGCGAGGGCGTGTGATAAGTTATGATGAGACCGGCTGCGACAGGGTTGATGGCACTTTTCAATGAAGACCACGTGCCAGCCATTCTGCATAATGAACGCGCACAAACCTAACTTCAATTCGCGACGCCACAAGAAGCAAAACCTCTACGAATGCATTTAAATTCTGGGCCTGGTAGCGCGAGATGGTACAGAGATGACGAGGCTACATAGTGTCTTCCGACAGACCGATAGGGGAAGTCCATGGTGTACAAATAACTACGAGATATCCTATGTTGAACAGCAACAACAAGAAAAGTACGACACAGTGAGAACATATCCAGACAAGCAGACCATGCTGCCGATAGCGTTAGCGAGGGAAAGGAGATGTGCTGACAAAACGACAGAAATAAAACTAGGGGAACATGATACTAGATGGGAATACGACGCCGTCTGGGCGGACCATGATGATCGGCCGACGTTTGGCGACCTGGTTTTCTGGCGGCAAACACCCAAGGACCTCAGTACACCTCACCTCTACATACGGTGAGGGCTCAGACCCAAAGAAGATATGAATGGGCTCTGCCTTGTTGAAATTTTCGCCGTACACAGTCAGCATCTTGCTGATGTGAGGATTAGGCTTCGCCAAGACACCGCGCGACTGCGCGCAGTTCGTCTTGGGTGCTTCCGCAGCACGGTCAGGAGGGAGGTATTTCATGACTGCGGGGAATGGCGTAACCGGCTTGGAAGGAATGGGGAACGATCCAGTTTGCGGTGCGTTCTGGTTGTCAAACAAGATGGGCGGCACGTAAAAGTTGTACCGCACTTGGTCTGAAAATAACCTCTTCAGAATGGAGAAAGTTGGAATAAGAAAGTTGGAGAATTACCTGTACCAACAATCGTCCAGACACTTGTTTCACCTATATCAACTTGCCACAGCGCCCCAGATGATGCACCGGAATCACTCGAGGAACCCCGGCGACCAGAAGAGGCAGAACCCGCTGATGTAGGACGTCTCCGTCCTTTAGGACCCGGATTCTTGGCAATGCCACCGGCGCTGGACGTAGAGCGTTTCCCCTTTTTGACACGACCGCCATCGTTGGACAAATCATTTGACGACGACGGCGAAGCGGGCTCGCTGTTGGCTGTGCCATTGGTCTGACCAAAGTAGTCAGTACCATTCGACATGGACGCCGGCGTCGACACAACGGGAGATCCCGGAAGAATCGGTGACCCAAGGCTCGGGGGAATATTCCATTGCCGACCTTCGATTGGTCGATAGGTGTTCACTTTCTCACCCATGCAGGACAAGAAAGCGCCCGTCTGGCCGGGCGTGCCGGGCTCCGGCACACCCTTGGTGGTGTCAAACACCTCGAAGGCGATCTTGTGTAGCTGGGACACAGGGTCACCACAGACCTCGCCGGGGGCGCAGTAGTGGTCTGCCACACCTTTGGCGCCTTCCTGGAGGCCCCCACCAACGACGGTCGTTTGGTGGTCCACTTTACGGATGATAAGGACGGGTGAGACGACGCCGGAGACGAGGCACTGCAGCACAACCGTCTGGTTGTAGTAGATCGGGATCTGTGAGCCGTTGTTTGTGAAAGGGATCGCGTTTGGGGGAGGAGAAGGGTAATCGGGCTGGATTGGCGGCGGCGGCGGAGCATCGATGCCGCCAGAAGGTTTGTTCACGTCAACGATGTACATAACGAATGGATCCCAACTTGCGGTGCGAGCAATGAAGGATGGCGTGCTGGACCTCACACGACCGTCAATGCCCATAAGCGGTGCGCCATCAGACCCTTTGAAAGACGATCCAGAGCCAGAGACACAAAGATATTTCGTAGACACTGTCTGGGAGCGCAAGCGGTGGAACAGAGAAATGGTCGACCCATGATTGATGCACACTGCCAAACCAATTCAATTCGATCGAACGGGACGAATGAATTTCCAGAATTTCACGTACGCTCCAGGTTCTTGGCGCTTTGCCTCTTTTTGCTTGGCTTGCTGATGACCTTGATGGGGCGGGAAGGGAAGGTCCCGATGACACGCTCAGGTTCGTCGTCAGATAAAGGTGCTGTAATCTTGACGAGAGCTTCAACTTTCTTTTTCTTCTCATCGACGTCTGAAATGAAAAGTTGCTTGCCGACGCAACGGCCGATGTAAGTCGTACCCGTGGGGGCATCATTTACGTCAAAAATCTTGCCAGAGGCAGAGGTCCATTCGATTGTGCCCTCTTGCGGTACGGGTTCGCCGGAGATGCAAATGGTGACACGTGGCGGACAAAGCTTCGGCTCCTCTCCGCGGCGGACAACGTCTGTCCACCACGAGTTGCCAATCATTATCGCTGTGGGTGGGGGACAAAGGAAGCGCTTCTCAGTCCCGTATGATTTTTGGGCGACCTTAGAGGACATCACAATGACGGTCCTTTCGCCAAAGGCAAGGCGGTTTGGGGCCCGCACGTACTGGTCCAAACAAGGACTATTGAGGATAAACCTAAGTATGGGAAATTTCAAATTAATGGAGGACGGGACTCACCGGATAAAGGTTTGCAAGTCGTTCGACGGGCCTATGCCTGGTCCGTGGCGTAAGCCAGGGAAGCCAGCACCAATACTAGGTATCAAGGACAGGTCCGCATGGGGGTTGGGACCCAAATATTGCGGGATATCCTCGTACGCTGGCATGCCCGAGTCAGGACGGAAGCAATGGGTGGCTTGTGGGGCGACGCCTGTTCGAAACATGTCGGGGCTATGGCCCATGTGCGACGGGACGGAGCTGGGAGGAAGGGAGCTGTGCGGGAAATGGGAGTCGTGCTGGAAGCGGCCCATACGATCCTGGAACGGTTGGAGGGCAGAGGGCGGGTAACCAGCACCATTACTCATACCATAATTATCAGAAAAATCTGGATGATACCCAGCCCCACTGAGGTTGGAGATCCGACGCTCGGGAAGGTCAGGGTAATGACCATCGGAAAAGCCTTTTTGGTGGCCGTTGAGAGGGAACACGGGGGAGTGCTGTATGCCAGTCATGGGGTCGCTTGGAGTGAGTGGGGAGACCTTGCCGGAGCTGCCACTGTAGGAGGAGGGAACGTTGCTCATTATGTCGTACGAACTGCCGTTAGCATGGGCAAATGCAGGGACAGGGTCTGAGAAGGGGGAGCGGGGGTAAGTTGGGTCCTGGGGTATACTGTAGGATGGCGCAAGGGAGGAGGACGAGGACGAGTTGGCGCGATAACGGGTGGAGGAGAATGAGCTGGGGTTGTTGTTGAATATGTCGTAGGGAGGGTGGTCAGGCACGTCCATGGGTTCTGCGTGATCGAAGTTTTGAGGGGGGATCGACTGGGAGACATGGTGGTGAGAAGGCGAAGCTGTGTCCACAGACTGGAGAGAAGAGAAGGTCTGATCGAGATCCGCGGGGTAGAGACCGTGCGAGGGCTGGTGTGCGGTTGCAGCCCCAAAGTCCATTGCGTATGAGGGAGGAGGGGAGGGGGGGGGGAGGAGGAGGAGATGGTGGAGGTAGCGGACAAAGATGAGACTTAAGTTGTTTGCGCGGATGGGCGATGTCAGAGCAAATGGGTGATCGAGCGTCGGGAATTGCCGCTGTCACATCACGGAGCGACCATATTGAGCGATCAGGTCGAACGAAAGGAAATGAACAGGTCCGTACCAGCTCAGTCGTAAATCGACAGCAACTGGCGCTTAAACCCCTTCGGTCAGTAAGTGCTGTAACACCTAACCCAAAATTGCGATCAGTATGCGCCACTGACCCGTCTTCCAAGACAGCGAACACCACTGACCGGCACACGAGGGTCTCTACGAATGCACCAAATGGGGCCGCGTTGCTGTTTGCGACTGTCGCGGACGCTGTTGCTGATCAATACGTGGACTCAACCCGTGACCAACGAGGCGGACGTACTCTGATCTCTAAATCCTGTGCCACAGACGGAGGGATCAATCAAGAAATGGGAACACACCACAGTGCTCATGACCCTCCCCTTTTATATCTGTCGATTTGCACGGAACTCTAATTGCGTCAGGGCGACCGTAAGACCCAGATCGCCCACACCGCGGCAGGCGCCGACTTCATGAAAATAAAAAAGTTCCCGTTTCCTTGCTATCACATCCACCCCTACTCGTGTCTCGGCAAGCCTGTAAAGATCTATCGCGAGTCCGCACTTGCGATCTCTCTCTTCCTTTCTCGGCATGGTTAGCCCATCGGTGCTCGGTATATTCCAGGCGAACCGTTCCGTATTCTGGGTCTTTTCTTCCGATTGGCCTCCGTCAACCCATCTTGTGGTATTTACTCTGCGCGGAATTAATTTTCAGCACATCTCCCCTTGGATCTTTGCCTATTTTCGACATGCTCGGTCTTTCCCGTCAATGAGGTACACATTGTCCTGCCCTTGTCATTCTGGGTTACCGTTTGATAGACGCCTTGCCGTCCCTTTCTCCCAGTGCGTCCTTTGGACAATAATTTCAGCGGAGCTCGCACTGCTCCCCCCCCTCTTTGTAGCCAGTCCCACATACGCTCAGTTACCTGAAAGCAACGCATAACATTTCCTCTCCTCGCTGGCCCCCTCGAGGTTCACGATGCCATCGATGATCTTCCCAGATCTTCGGGTATGTGACCCTTGAAATGTCATCCCAGTGCCATCCCCCCACTCAACCATAATGGGATAATCTTACTACATAGAATTCCGGTCAGAACCTCGGTTACACCCGATCACTAACTCCTGACGGCATCTGTACTTATGCCATATGGCTCCTCTCTCGACGCCACCGGGTTCCGTCCCGCTTGTTGCGATCGCGCGGACTTGACATGGACTGATCAGTGGCAATCACTGATTCAAGGCCCTGCCGGACCTACGACCCCCTTCATTCTTTTTTCATGCTCTCGGTTGCAAAGAGTCACTAGGTGACAAACTCAACATACCGGTGCCCTAGTTGTAGTTGGCCCCCAGGCGACCCCATGGCACTCACGAGCAAACAGCGAGAAGTCAATCCTGTATGGAAGGTGCTAGGCTATTATCTTTTTCCCTGGAATCTTTTTCCCTGGAGGAGGTTCAAGTTTAATTGCAAAATGATGCCGCGATGCGTGTGCTTTCACACCCCAGTTTTTCGTCTTTTTTATTTCTTTTTTCTTGAAATACCTTTCATAAATCTTCCGGTTTTCTTTTTCCCTCCAGATGCGCTGACACATGCCCCTTGTGTGAGGTCGCAGGATCGTTATGCATTGTTACCACGAGTTTATCTCAGATAGGGCCGCTGGACCGGTGAGAGCGCAACGTTATATATTAGTATCCTTTGTTTAGGCGTCGAGTGACTGCGCGATCCAATCACGGAAAGCTTCCTCCCAGTCTGATTAGCGGATAACCCTCGAACTCCTGACAACTCGCTCCCGCGGAGGTTGTTATGGGCCTCGCCCCTCGTACGTATGTAGTTAGGGTCATAAAGTTGACCCCAATGTCATGGGATGAACACCAACCGGTGGAAATGGATCACACCGATTAACATGACAGAAATTTGTATCTGTGTGCGTTTGTAAGTCGCTGAACGCTCGATGGCAAGCATCAATGGTATTATTAACCACTAGGCACTCAATGTAAGGTGGCAGTAATCGAGAGTAACGATGGACGATGGTGGTATTACTAAAGGACAACAGGTCTAATTTTCACGCAGCCGTTGGTGCTAAACATGATCGTGGCCACGAGAAAGCACCGCAAGGAATTCCACCTCGATGAAATGCCGTTCGAGCTACCACGTTTGTTACGTTTTTGGTGAAATATCCAGTAAGCAGTACTATCGGACGATCGCTAGCGCACCCTGTACACTGCCTCCTCCATAACGAAAAATTGCATTACGACGCCAAGGGGCCTGTCAAGAACATGCAAAGACTTTCCCTCGGAGCCCGCGCAGGGAAGCAAGAGATCGAGACCAGAACGCAATGCCCCGGGATCAAGGATGAGGTGATTCCATGACAAACCCGGGTAGATGGGGCGTGCACAACTTGAACGTTGCAACTGAATTGACAACGGCATGCTGGCGCAGGAGCACACCCAACCAAGCCAGAGGAATCCGCGTTTGGACAAGATCGATGAGGTGGCTAGTGTTGGATAATCGATTGATCAGACGTGGCCGACGGTGAGGTGATCCTGATCGATGGACGTGTGGTTGCCAGGAGATGGAATACGCGCTGGGCGAGTGAGGCTGGAGCAGCACTCACGATGTCCAACAGCTGAATTAAGCGGCGCCGTGCAACCAAGCTGTGCTGGTCATGGTACAACAGCGAAGCGTTGATAACGGTGAGTGCGGAGGTATCGAAAATCCGCACAAGGGGCTGGCTGTGAACATGCAGGGATGGTGTGTCGACAGCGTAGTGATGCGGTGCTCACGATGGACGGTCTCATCAGGCGGCGTCAGCGTGAGAGGATATATCTTAAGCGACAGAAGACCCACCCTTTGGGGAGGACAAGGCCATCACCAGAGCTGGAGGGCCACAAAGCTGATGCCAGTTCATTGATGGGTATGGAGCGAGATGGACTGGCAAGTCGTGCCATCTACGCCGGCGCTGTCAACCTAAGATTGAAAGATCAATACGACCAGCCAGGTCACCATGGCTGGGCTGGCCAATGCCATATATCAGACAGTGGTTGGCCGGGTTGTGGTCGTGTGGGTAACCAAAAAGGGGAGTGTCTGAGTCAATCTGCGGCCTTGCCGTGGCTGTCGCCAGCGCAGTCAGGCCTGGCGCGGCTCAGCGACAACCAACTGCACAGACTCGTCCGCTCACCACAGCTCGGCCGTGAAGTCGCGAGCGGCTGTAGACTGACTCGGTCGTCTCCATTTCTTGCATTGTACATCAATTCTATCCCATTGGCCAGCCGCCCGGTCTTTGCAGACTGCTCGTAGTTCGAACTGGATTCAGAACACAATGTCAGCAGCTGCGTACCGTCTGGAAACACCCCGCCCGCGCCCTCCACCACCCCCATTGCGCCATCCTTCCCCCAGGACCTCCGTCCACATCAACACTCAAAGTAGCCAGACACTCCTTTATGACCTTCCTTCCTCGCCCCCAATCACCTCACCGCCAGGCAGCCCGGTTCTTGCCAAACACGGTCTAGTATCGCCATCGTCTCCATCTTTCCCCGGCGGCAGAGCCAGAGGCCGCAGGGGCGGTCGCACAGGTCCTACACCCCCGGCCCGTAATCGCTCCTCGACATCGCTCGGTGTATCCCAAAGCGAGCTCGAGAAATTCACCGACTATTGTCGCTCATGGTGCTCTCCCCATTTCCCATTTCTTTTTCTCGTGGCACCTGCTCATGACGTTCGATAGGTACTTTGACCAGGACGAAGCCGCTGGTCGTGTCATGACACAAATACTGGCCAACGTAGCGCCATCCCAACGTGCGCTTTACTCGCGCCTCCAAGCGTCCGCCCGTTCTGCTTACCACTCGAGCGTCAATGCACGACGACATGCGGAGTTTCAGGCACACATCTGCGCTACGCAGCCAGGTGGTTCCTTGATGCCTCATTCCAGAGCAAACCCAAGCGGCCCAATAGCGAGGAAGGAGCGTTTCGACCGGTTGGATAGATTCGTAAGGACTTGGTGTACGATGGGCATGCCAGGAACGAAACCCTTCTTTGAGGCGCTGTGGGCAGTCATACGGTTACAAGTACTTCCAGAACAACTTGGGGGTGCAGGGGCCAACAAAATTCAATGGGAATTCGACGATGCCGTGTTCAAGGAGGCAGCGTACGTCTCCCCGCCTTCTATCTGGCCTTGCATCTCTCGCCTAATATTTCTCCCCCTCTCTCACGCAGTGGCAAAGACTTCATGCTCGAAGCAATCGACGTCCTTAAAGGGGTGGGCTCCTCTCTCTCCAGTAATATATACTTTGATGCCTATCCCTCCTTAGGTTCTAGCCTTCGAGGAGGTCCCTTCCTCAGGTGCTAAGTGTCGCAGCTATGGTTCCCATCCGCCATCGTCCTCACGTCTGAACAGCAAATCATATTCACTCTCCACCAGTACCTCTCGTCCACCAAAGCCATCGCCCATTTCCGTGGTTACTGACAGTAAACGCGCGCGAGCACCCAGTGACCCATTCCTAGATATGCCCGGCCTCTCACATTCCCTCCCATCCGCGTCTTCTCATTCCTCCGGTCTCACGATACCTCCTCCACCTTCCATCGCTGAAACAGCGGAAGATGGTGCTCCACCCATTGTCCCACACGACCCTGATGTGGAAGAGGAGATGCAATTGACTCCCCTCCGCTCAGAGGTCCCAGTTGAGGAAGCGGACAACGTGCATTTGCGTATTTGGACAATGCCGGATTTACCGAACCCGGAGTATCTGTCGTTGTTGACTGTTTTCCCATCGTTCGTTACCCGGGGATCGCCACCTCGTTTCCCCGTCTCATCGCATCCTCGAGCAGCTGATATCGAGGAGGGTGAGGAAGAGAGAGAGGAAGGCAAGGGGATTCGCTATGGCACGGGTTCGATGTGGGTGAGCGCCATGCAACGGAGCGACGGGTACAAGGGCGGATGGTGGACGCGGCTCGTCCTATGGTGGCGAAGACTGTTCTGTTAGGATACCCCTCCCCTCCCCCACCTTGCGGGAAGGGATGCATCGACATTCAACAAGCATGCTGAACATATGTAACACTCTTTTGTCTATCACATGCACTTTCGATCGGCACATTCGTTCTGATACCTCTTTCGTAGACGGATGTTGTTTGATTTGGACATGGCATACAGCAGAGACGTTCCATTCTGCTTGGACATTTCGGTGCAACTTTTTCTTGTGTTTTGTTCGCTGCATAACGGCGGTCATACGGGTTGGCGGTGGTACCGACCGGACCGTCACATATGAAATGACGGCAACCGGGACCAACGGCTCCGCAGTGGTGCAATCACAACACCCGTCGTTTATGGAGTCGGGACCCGGATGCTGTTGACAAACGTCTGATCTTCTCTATAGAATATCAGCCCAACCCCGCCTTTCCCTCACTGGTTCAGTCCTCCCTTTGGCAAATGTTCTCCCCCCTTTTTTTATTGTTTCAATTTCCGCCTGCCCAAAAATCCTTACATGCGCCGCGTTTGATCTCAATTCCGAAGCGCCCACTTCCTGGAGGTCCTTCTTTTGATGCGGCGACAGGACGACAAAAAGGTTGCAGGTGGTCGCGACGGCGAACGTTGGCCGGTATGGATGCGGAGGCATGCGGCACCTCAAAGGAAACGCGAGACGCGGCGGGATAGATAATTGCGTTCCCTTTTACTTGCGAGACAGCGATCGGGCCTAATACGCCAGCTGTTCAAAATTTCCAGCGAAAGCCCTGCACAGTGCTGCTTGGCCCCGAAGATGTGGAATAGAAATGGAGGAGGAGCGCCGCGAGCGACAATAGTCAGGCTATCCCGCCCGAGATCCCGCGTTTCCACTAGGAGTCTCAAACGAACATGCGTGTGGTCCAAAACACGTTTCGAGTGCCTACGTCAGAATCGGTCAGATGCGTGTTCCTGACAGCCTTGGGCAACGTCAAGACAATCGTCATGCGGCCATCACTGCTACTGCCTCCCTATCTCTATTTCTTGCGCAGGCTTCCTTGCTATCTGTTTCCTCATTCTTCCGGGGGTCCGGGGGAATTTCGTGGGCTCGGGCACCCGTACGTGTGTGCGTTCGAGACGGGTCGTGATCAACGTGCGTAAATTAGACTTTGTGTACACACGGTGACGCTTCCCTTGCGCAATCTCCCTTACTGCTTGTAATGCCGCGGTTAAAGGCCGGATTGGTGAGAGAACGTCGAGATAGGGATGACACCTACTGGCCCTGCAGTCGAGAAATTTCAATTTGCTCTCGGAGAAACGACGGTCGCTTTGGAAATGGCCGGTGGCGCCACACCCCCTATCAAGCATATGGGCTTATCCCGCTCACCTCTTTCCTCGTCTTCTTATCGCCCATTGGCATGCATGCATCGTGTTGCGGGCGCGATGCACTGGTACAAACGCAATGGTCCCGGTAAGACCGATCTGAGATGGAGTCTGCCACCACAAAGACACGCTTGTCAACCTGCTGGAACTTCGATCACTGCGCACACATGGCCCCGACTTCCTTTGCTCGACCCTCTTTCCTGCCTTTCATTTCCTTAGCTATTCAAATTTACTCTCTGAATCTGAGGGTATATGGCCTTGCCTCACACCGTGAAGCACTCCTGCGAACGACCGCGGTCGCTGGAATTAGGCAGTAGAAGGTGAGTAGGTGGGACAGGGGGTGGAAATAGAGTTCTCGTTGCGGGGATGATGGTCGACTCGTATCTATGCACTTATCGTATCATTTTTTTTAGACCAGGCTCTGCTCGGATCCGTTTTCGCAAGGGAAGAAATATCAAAAATAATCAGAAGATGTCGAGATGCAAAGTTTATTTCAACGCGGCACTTTTTAATCGTTGAATCGAATCGGATATAGTCTATTGGCATGTGATCTTTGTCCTGGGCCTAGATTTTTTTTTTTCTTATCCTGTGGCGCTTTGGGTCTGAGCAAGTCGTCCGACGGTGGTGCTCGGAGGCCCTTATATAAAGTATGCGCCGGTTTGACGTGATTGTCACGGTGTTGACTCGGTATGTTTTCCCTATGCAAAGGTGCTGCAACTTGACAATTCACAGAGTACCGTCTCTGACGATCGTCGATGCTGAATCCCTCTCACCTTTGAGCCAGCCCAGCCCGGGCATCCTCTTATCAGATATATGGGAGCTGTCCCGAAAATAGACATGCGAATTCGAATGACCGCCGACGGATGTCCACGTTGACCCACCAACCGACGACCCTCGGAGCGCTCGAGTGCCTGGGCAGGTCGAGACGATCTCTAGCCTCCCCAAGCACGCAAGGCCTCCCCCTGTTGCACTGCTCCTTGTTCCCCTGCTTCGTCACGCTGCCCCTTCTGTACAGAGGCGCCTGAATCGCGATTGGTTCCATCGTACGCCCACCCTGCGCTCTGATGTCCTATCCAGCCTGAGAGTCTCGGGACGCATCGTCGCACTCACGTTATCCCCATTCATTCTTCTTTGTCTGCCTCGTTCACGGAGGCACGTCGTACGCGCTTGCAAAAGCCCACCGCCCTGAACAATCGGTCTCATTTCATATTTTTTTCGCTTCTGATGTCCTCTTGGGCCATTCTGGACGCGTCGTCGTGCTCGCGTCATCCCGATTCTTCTTTTTTCTCAGTCTCGTTCTCGAGGTACGGGCTATGTGGGAAAGAAACTACTGATAGGTGTAATGGAACGGGTCAACCCTGCTAATGGATTCATTCCGAGGGTTCCTGCTTTTTCCAAGTGGATGCCCATGCTGTGTGTTAGTTGGGACCAACCACGATCGACGATGTCCCTCTAGGATTTTCCACCACCTTCATGTCTTATCGACGGCGGTCAGCCCACCGATCATGGTATCCTATAAATTGTAAATTATTACTTTTCAGTCAAGCTCTGATTTACGGTCGCTCTGAAGCGTCAAGAATTCCTCGCGTGTTCCCCTTGGGGCGGTTTCGATCGAAGGTTTGCGATTAGGTTCTAGCGTCTGGATCCCAAGGCTTGGCTCTCAGTAATCACTCGTTGTCCAACGTCAGACTGCTCGCCACGAAAGCATGCGGGGGCTTTTTGGGGTGCCCTGGTGGGCACGTATATATGGTTTAATCCGTCCTCGTCTGGTGAGGATGCTCCGTACGACAAGGTTCGTGGGTCGTCTGTCAAAGGAAACCAAGGAAACGCAGAGACAGACGACGTGTGGCGTACGACATATGAGGCCGCCATGCATTACATTTCGAAAACAAAGTGACACTGGCAGGCGCACCAGCTGCACAGGATCGTCTGGTCCCTTTCTCCCGCCCGGATCATCGTGACATGTAATATCATATTACAATTCGTGAGGACAGCCCCGGAGGCTTGAAAAGGTATGTACGTGCCAGCGCGTACAAGGTACAGATTGGTAGATTGGTAGAGTTAGGGGAGATGCCGTGCCGCAGTTTATCCGCACTCCCCAACATGGTTCGAGTCCGCAATTAGGACTCGGATGTGCTTGATTTCGTGGCGTGTTTTGTTTGGGCACATGCCAATGCCATAGCGCCGGAGCACATTGGACGGAACAAGGAGGCTGTGTTACTGGCGGAGACCACAAGTTGCGCTGTCAAAAAGCATGGGGCAAGCCTCGCGCCGCGTGGACGCGACGAACGAGTCGGACGGCGATACGAGGGCAGTAGCCAGGGGTGCAAAGGAGAATGCCAGGTTCCTGGAAAGTGGGATGGACGAGCGGAACAAGAAAGCTGTTCAGATGCGCCATAATGCAAAGGAACACGATGCTGAGAGTGATGCGATAGACTTCTGATACGTAATTTTCCCGCTGTTTCCACCAATTGCGAGAAACCGATCGTCTGGAAAGATTCGAAATATCCTCGGGGATGCTGGATGAGCCCCGGGTTCAGTATGTCCCGAAACGTAACGGTGTGATGCAATTGTAGAATATACAACGAATTCCCTATGCGGCTGCGGTAGGGCGATGCACGAGGAGTGGTAGGCATCTGGCACTAGCCATTCCGAGACTGCTGACCCGGTGGATGCTTCAAATTGCTTGATCGTACTGCCGGGTATGACAAAGAGGTGATTGTTGGACCAGAGGAGACCAGTGTTGAACAAGCGGGGTTACGTCTACTGAGATGAGTCCACGAGCAAACGGCCATCGTTTCTGCCCCAAACTTGAACGGGTTCACGAGTGGCCCTCGCGATTCGGTCGCCTTGCGGTGAGTATTTCGCTGCTCGTGATCAAGTGCTAGTACTTACTCGTCGGCCGACTTGGGAGTTCCAGATGGTGGCTGTGCATTTCTTTGATGCCGTGAACGTGAACTTGAAGACTTGTTTGAATGTCTGCGCGTCCCAGACAATTCCACAGCCATTGTATGTCCCCGGTGCGATCTGTCTGCCATCCTTCGACACAACAAGACACTCGACATACGGCGCAGCCGTTCAAGTTGTCCATTTTAAATTGTCTGCCGTCTTTTACTCGCCACGCTCCAGGGCTGTCACCACACGCATTTCGCTACCGACGTCGATTTCGATGAGTGGGGAACCCTCTTGTCCAACGGTTAGCATAAATGCAACTCCATCTCCCCAGTACGCACCGGTCATCGTCGACGTGGTCATCAGCGGCAAAATGTACCAGAATAATGGTGAAAGTCAACGAACAAGCCGTTTTCTTCGCATTGTATCACCCGTTTCCCTCCATTGATATAGATCGGTGCACATGTTCCATCACCTCGTGTTTTCGGCGCTTGTTCACATTCCAACAAGGAATCGATTCTCTACCAAGGCACCGCGCCACGAAAACATGCATACGAACAATTGCGGTGAATCACGTATACCTCAAACCGCGTCTCCTATACCTAAAACCCAGAATGAACCATCAGCATCGACATTCCACCTCCACAAAGGCGGGATGCCGGATAACTCAGAGTGCCTCCGTGCACCCCGTTCATGGTCAGCGTGTTGGTCCAGCTTGCCCAACTTCAGTGACGCTATACCCAAATCTACATCACCAAAAAGTCCCAAACCTTGCATGGCCTTGAAAGGCCCAACAAGGCCCAACAAGGCCATGCAAGGTACACTGGCCTCGCAATGTGTTGCAAGGAAATACTCCGGGCTTGCAATGCCTTGTTAGGTAGTCCTTATTGGTTCCATCTAGATAGTCCTTGCTAGGTCATGCAAGGTCTTACTAGGCCATTCCACTCGGGCGTCGTCTTGCCAACTCACTCAAGGTAACATTAGCCCATCCAGGGCTTACTAGGATTGAGTTTGCTATGTAGTACATCTGTGTCGTAAGCATCTAAACGTGTAGTACAACATTGCGGCAAGAATACGTGGCTGTCCGAGCATGGAATCGATGGCGCGGCGACGAGAGAACAATGCTGATGCAACAAGGCTCGGAGATTAGTGGCCAAGAGAACAATGCCGGCGACGAGAGAGCGGTGCTGAGGCGATGAGAGAATGATGGCGAAGAGACCACTACCGAGGCGACGAGAGAATAACACCGAGGTAACAAGAGAATG
>JBBPKY010000384.1:0-23904 GCA_038089495.1 Xerocomellus dryophilus
CCTACTTGTCTCTGTCCCCATTATCTTATGGCTACTAGAACCACCAGATCTCAGACCCGTGCCTTAGGCACGAATCCGCCCTCGTCTCCAAGAGACAACCCTCTTAGTGTTTTTGACAGTAATCGGCGATGCCCTGAACTCATCAAACAATTCCAGAGCTTTTCTGCTCAACGTACCGCCCCCTCCGTATCTAATGTGTGTTTTCCCATGGAGTCCCCAACTCCGGGCACTCACATTCTCATCCCCCATGGTGATGATACGAATGCATCTGACCATCTCTTCGGCAGTACTGCTGTCCAAGACAACATCCAAGGAAGTCCGGAGTTCCCTGGAGGCGACCCCCCAGGTCCGCCCTCCGAGGACGATGACCCGGACTTTCATGAGGATGACCTCTTCGCTCCTGACCCCAACTCCGACAATGAACCCGAGGTTGAGCATGTCCCTTCGGATGCTCTTACACAGTTGGCAAATGCCCTCCAAAGCCCTGCTCATTCCTCTTGTCGCCCTCCCTCTGAATCTACCCCCCACACTAAAGTCCAAGAGCCAGACCAGTTTGATGGGACTGATCCCCGAAAACTCTGGGTTTTCTTAGTGCAATGCGAACTTAACTTTCAGGACCGCCCCAAGGCTTTTCATACCGACCGTGCTAAAATTACCTTTGCGCAGTCGTACCTAAAGGGCATGGCCCTAGAGTGGTTCGAGCCAGACCTCCTGCTCATAGCAGCTCTGGCACTCCGCCCTCTCTGGATGGACAACTATTGGCAGTTCATTGTCGAACTCCAGACTAACTTCAGTCTGCACGACCCCATCAGAGATGTGGAACATCAGTTGGACCACCTCGCTATAAAGGATGGCCAATGGATTACGAAGTACGTCGTGGAATTTGATTGGATCGCTTCGCAGATCCGGGGATACAGAGAAGGTGCCTTACAGCATCATTTCTATCATGGTCTCCCCGATCGGATCAAAGATGAGATCTCCCGTGTCGGTAAACCTTCCACCCTCTCCAACCTCTGACAACTTGCCCAGGCTATAGATGCATGCTACTGGGAGCACAAGTCCGAGGTTAGCCGTCAGGCAAAACCTTCTACCAACTCCTCCAACAAATCACCTACCTCCGCATCTACTCCAGCTGGAACCCCGAAAGACTCTAAGGAGTCCAAAGGGAAGGCTCCGCCCACCTCCAGTACTTCCGGTGCCAAACCCAACCTTACCTCTAAGTTGGGGAAGGATGGTAAGCTTACAACAGCAGAGCACAAGCACCGCTTTGATAACAAGCTCTGTATGTTCTGCAGACTCGCAGGGCACGTTGCTAAAGATTGCCTGAAGTCAACTTCTCGGGCATCCAAGGGTCGTACAGCTATGACAACTCCGGAAGTCAAACCGGAGGTCTCTTCAGAGGCAAAAAAATAGTCTGTGACCTTCCTGACTCCGCACGATCAGGAGGTTGCATTGATCCCACTCATGTCCCAAAGGAGATTCGTCTCAACGCGTCCACTCTCTTAGATCCTCAGCCCCTCATCTCCTCTGTCACCCTGAACTCCTATGACATTCCCTCTGTCTCCGCATTAGTAGACTCCAGTTCTTCCGATTGTTTCATAGATACGACTTTCGTTAATGACCATGCAATCTCACCATACTCCATTCCTCCGATCTAATTGCGACTCTTTGATGGAACCACGAATTCCACAATCACCCAAGCTCTTGACCTCTCTGTCCGCTTTGAAACCGGTGATATCACTTTGATGACATTTTATGTCACTCTGCTAGATGGCTCTTGTTCTCTTGTCCTAGGACACAACTGGCTCACCCGCTTCAATCCATTGATTGACTGGATTTCAGGCAGTATCTCGTTCTGCTCAATTGAACAGAACATCCCAGCACCCCCAAGCTCATCTCTGCAGCCTCTGGACTTACCTCCTCCGGCTGATCCTATATCGTCTGATTCACCACCGAGTTTCTCCCACCGCAAGGCTCCGCCTATCATGATTATCAGTGCCCCTGCTTTCGCATTGGCCTGTCGTTTACAAGGCTCTGTTCAATTTAGCCTGCAGATCCGCCCAAAGGACAGTGATCTCTGCTCCGCTTCTATCCCCTCCGAACCTGCAGATCTCTCTGGAGTTCCTCCGGAGTACTCCGAGTTCGCTGATGTTTTCAATAAGGGTAAAGCTGATACACTTGCCCCGCATTGTGAGCATGATCTGAAGATTGATTTGGAAGAAGGAGTGTCACCTCCCATCGGCACTACCTACTCCCTTTCCACCTCCGAGCTTGAGTCTCTCCGATCATTCCTAAATGAGCACCTCACAATGGGATTTATCTGACCTTCCTCCTCCGCTCATGCAGCTCCGGTTCTCTTTGTCCGCAAGAAGGACAGATCACTCCGTCTCTGTGTGGACTTCCGAGGACTCAACAAGATCATGAAGAAAGACCATTATCCACTCCCCCATATCTCCGATCTGTTAGATGCTCTGAGCTGTGCCAGGATCTATACCAAAATTGACCTCCGGCATGCATATCATCTGGTCCGCATTGCTCCGGGCGATGAATGGAAGACCTCTTTCCGCATGCGCTACAGTTCTTATGAATGGCTCATCATGCCCTTTAGTCTAATGAATGCCCCTGTGGCATTCCAGCGGTTTGTCAATACAGTCTTCACAGATCTCCTTGATGTTTGCGTAATAGTCTATCTGGACGACATTCTAATCTACTCTGCAGACATGGCTTCCCACTGGAAGCATGTCCGGGAAGTCCTCCGGCGACTCCGCAAACACGGTCTCTATGCAAAACCCAAGAAATGTGAATTCCATACTGAATCTACCAAGTATCTCGGATACCAGCTTTTGCCTTCTGGACTTACCATGTCTCCGGCTAAAGTGCAGAGCATACAGGACTGGCCCGAGCCTCGGAAGATAAAGGACATTCAGTCCTTTCTGGGATTTGCTAACTTCTATCATCGGTTCATAAACACCTACTCCAACATCGTCACTCCTTTGACCCGACTCACCCGGAAGGATGTCCCCTGGGACTTTAGCAACACTTGTCGCTCCGCCTTTCGGAAGCTTAAGGATGCCTTCACCTCTGCCCCTATCCTTACCCATTGGTCTCTGGATGCTCCGATGATAGTGGAGACCAACGCCTCCGATTATGCCATCGCCAGCATTCTCTCGATTTGCTGCTCCGACAACAAAATCTGGCCAGTCGCCTACTTCTCTCAGACTTTGTCCGCTCCAGAGCTTAATTATGATATCCATGATAAGGAATAGCTTGCTATCCACGAGTCGTTCTGATCGTGGAGACACTATCTTGAAGGCTCCGGTACTCTGGTTGATGTGGTTACTGATCACAAGAACCTGGAATACTTTGCTACCACTAAACTACTGACTCGGCGGCAAGCCTGCTGGTCGGAGTTCCTCTCCCAATTCAATATGGTTGTTCGATTCCAGCCTGGGAAACTCGGAGCAAAGCCTGATGCCCTCACTAGACATTGGGACGTCTATCCCAAAGAGGGGGATAAGGACTACGCTCTCATCAATCCTCATAATTTCCATCCGGTCTTCATACAGGAACAGCTCGCTGCGTCCCTCCGAGCCACTTACCTTGTCACTCTGGTGCTCTGGGCAAGTGTCCTGTTGGATATCGAGCACCTCCATAATGACATCCTCTCCGCACTTCCCTCCGACCCTTTGGCTGCTATTCATCTGTCCACCTCCGAACCCCCTGACTCTCGCTGGTCCATTGACACTGACGGTTTCCTCCGTCTAGATGGTCGTATCTATGTACCAGACTCCAATGATCTCCGACTCCGAGTCCTCCAATATAAGCACGATCATCCCCTCTCCGGACACTTCGGGCAGAATCGGACCTTGGAACTTATCCGCCGCGAATACACCTGGCCAGGACTTCGTACTTATCTGAAGGATTATGTGTCCTCTTGCACCTCCTGTGCCCATGCTAAGGTTCCGAGGCATAAGCCTTATGGTCTCCTTAAACAGCTCCCTATCCCCGAGAAACCATGGAATTCCATATCTATGGATTTCATTGAACAGCTTCCTCCGTCCTCTGGGTATACCTCCATCCTTGTTGTCATTGACCACCTGTCTAAACAGTGCGTATTCATCCCTACTCACGACATGATCACATCTCCGGAGCTCGCAAAGCTATTCCTTCTCCATATGTTCTCTAAGCACGGAGTTCCGTCCCACATCACCTCCGATAGAGGCATGGAGTTCGTCTCTCATTTCTTCTGCTCCCTTGGTAAGGCCCTTGATATCTGACTCCATTTCACCTCTGGATATCATCCGGAAGGTGACCGCCAGACCGAGCGGATGAACCAGAACCTCGAGCAATACCTCCGGATCTACTGTAACTATCAGCAAGATAATTGGTCGGAACTCTTGCCACTTGCTGAGTTCTCATACAATAATGCTCCGAGTGCTACCACTGGAGTGTCACCATTCTTCGCTAATAAAGGTTACCATCCCAATATCACAGTTCATCCGGAGCAAGATCTTTCCTCTGCTCGAGCCCGAGAGTACTCCGTTGACCTTGACTCCCTCCACCAATTCCTTTGAGAGGAGATGGCCCATGCCCAAGAACGATACCAAGGACCCGCTGATGCCCGACGATCTCCGGCATCGGACTTCAAAGTCGGTGACCAGGTCTTCGTCAAGACTAAGTACTTCCGGTCTACTAGGCCTTCTAAAAAACACTCTGAGAAAAATCTAGGTCCCTATATTGTTATTGCTCAGGCCGGCTCACACTCCTTCACACTCCGACTCCCTGACTCATTGAAATCCATTCACCCTGTTTTTCATGTGTCACAGTTAGAACCCTCCATACCCAACATCATTCCGAATAGGGTACAAGCTCCTCCACCTCCAGTCGAAGTGGATGGAGAGCTGGAGTTCGAGATCTCTGAGATCCTGGACTCCAAGGTAGATCGGCAACGAAGAAATTGCAAATTGCTTTATCTAGTGCGCTGGTCCAGATATGAAGGAACAGACAATGAGACGTCTTGGCTCTTAGCCATGGAGCTCGGACATGCCTCCGAACTTGTTGAGGCATTTCACCTCTAATATCCGGACAAGTCTGGTCCTCACTCTGAGCTTTGACAGTGGAACAAAACAAAATATATTTCTACTACAAAGAGTCGGACTCCTCCGACTCCGACTCCGACTCCATTGCATCCTCCGCTTCCACCGCCGCCAGGACTACCAACTCCTCGTCCTTCTCCTTCTCCAACTCTTCCAACTCCTTCTCCCACTCCATATTCTCCTCCTCAGACTCCGCTCCCCACACCTGGATCAACTGGAGCTCAACCAGCTGCGCAAGCAGGTTGTTCTGGCGGTCCCACTGGCGGAGGAACTGGTATGTGAGGGTCCGCGCCTCCTTGATGAGGGGGATTAAGTCCCCTGCGACCACTGCCTGCTCAACCGTCCGCTCCGGACCCCCTCCGCTCAGACCTGGCTCTGACTCCGTCCTCGCCTTCTTCTTCTTCTCCTTGCCTTTCAGGGACTCCTCCACTGCTCGTTTCTTCTTCCATGGCTTCTTCTCCATCATCACCCTGGGGACCTCGCACTTCAACCTCACCGCTTGGGATCCCATGCACGCGGTGGCCTTGCTCCCAATCCCGGGTACACACACAGTCCCAAGTCACGCGCACCGGGTGCACGCCGCTCCTTTCCCCTTCCCTTCGGAGCCCTGCTCCATTCGGACTTGGTCGGCCTGTTCAGGTTAGCCCATACCGAAGTTATGTGAGCACCCACTCACCTGCTGCTTCGCCGCTTCCTCGGCCGCCTTCTCTGCTGCCCTCCGCTGCTCCTCCGCCACCCTCCACTGCTCCTCTGCCCTTCTCTTTGCCTCCTTCTCCACTTCTCTCCTCGCCTCCGCCTCCACCTTCCTCCATTCTTCTTCCTCCCTCTGTGCCTTCATGCGCCTCCTCAGCTCGTGGAACTTGGCAGCACTGATGCTGTCGTCGTCGTTCTCATTCTCGGCAAGATGAGTGTTGGACCAGTTCTTGATGTTGGTGATGTCGGACATGGTGGTGGTAAAGGTATAAGGAGTGACGTCCAGACACGAAGGTTTTTATACCGGGTCGGAGTACTCCGGATTTTCTAAACTCCGTTTTTCTTCTCCACATTGTTTCCTCACTATGGCCTTCAGGGGTTCAGGCCTAAGAGGGGGATACTGTCATATCCGTAGATTTCTCCAAGTTCAACTCCAGTCCTCCAGACCAACTCCGGTTCGTTGCTGCAACTCCAGACCACTTCAGAGTTGGCTATATTTCTATATCCATCTCTTCATTCTTGTTCCTGACTTATACTCCTTCAGTACTAAGTGCTGTCGCTGTTTAGTATTATCCGTGACAGTTCCGTAGTTCAGTACTTTCATACCTCCGGAGCACTGCTCTGAATCCGGACTCTGCAGTACTTTTACATAGTATATAAACTGTACACTCAGAACTAGTTACCTTAGTTCAAATATCATCTTAGACTCAACTCCTACCCTCCGGAAGTCTTGACAACTTTCCCTCTAGTCCACTCGTGAGGTTAGCTCGTCGCTAGGCCTTACAAACCTTCGGACCTCCTTGGAATCTCCGTCCTAAATCTGGGACAGGACCTATGACAAGGGCACACCACATACAGTGAAGCCAAGTCCCAACACCATCTAACTCCGGAGTTCTCGGAGTTCGATCGGAGTTGCTCCGGTCTTAACACCAAGAATCTCTGAAACTGAGGCAACCTCGGATTTACATTCCTGAGATCAATCTGTTATCGGATCCTTGCTTTATATTATGCTAGGAACAAGACCAGATATAGCATATGTGGTAATCCGTATGTCACAATTCTGTGCTAATCCATCAGAAGAACATCTAAACAGAGTGCTATACATCATAAGATACCTTGGTACTACCAGGAATCTATCATTAAAATCCAATGGCGCCAATCATGATGGTTTTCTTGGATACACAGATAGTGATTGGGCTGCTAATCCAGATGACCAGAAATCCATCACTGGATATGTTCTTTTCCTAGCTAATACTCCTATCTCATGGTTAACCAGATGACAGAAGACTATAGCATTATCCTCAACAGAAGCCAAATACATGGCTATGTCCGACACAGCAAGACAAATTTCCTGGATCAAATCTCTACTCGGAGAAATAGGATTTCAGATACCGAAAGTACTGCTTTACTGCGATAACCAGGGAGCGATCTTTCTGGCTACAAATCCTACACAAGAACAGCGATCAAAACACATAGGAATACGTTACCACTACATCAGAGAATGTGTGGAAGAAGGAGACAAAATATCTCTCTTTTATATTCCTATTGGAGAACAAATTGCTGATACTGTATCTTTACCAAGAATTTATCTCCAGTCAAATTTGAAGGAATACGCTGTGGACTTCATATGATTTCTTTTTCCACATAATCTTGAGGAGTGTTGAGAATTATGTTAGTCACATTTCTAACCTGTTCATCTTCTATTACAGCTGGGTCTAGACAACTTATATAATATGACGACATTATATTCTAGATTCCTTATCTCCTATCTATGACATCATAGATATGGGCTATTCTTGTTATCAAGATAGTGTTTACTTATCTCTTATCTTAGAGATAAGAACATCCTTTTATGGTAGTTTACCATATATAGTACATGGTCTGTGCACACACAGCTATACTATAAAAGACCAGCCTTACAGCCTGGAAATACAACAAGTTCTATCCTCCTAATACTCGCTCAGTACTCTCACCTCTGCAAAATATCTCTAAGTGAGTCTTTCTTACTTATTCTCCTCTCAGCTTCCTCATGTTAGCCTCTAGAGAGTACATCTGTATTCTCAAAAAACTCCACTCGCCCTCAAGCAAATTGCTTGGGGGCTCGTTCCATTGCTGCGTGGGCTTGTTGGGTGGTTCAGGTGGTTCAGGTGAGTTGTATGACTCGTTTGCAAGTTGTTCTGGGTGCTGATGTGTTGCGTCTTTAGTTAATGCCTTCAGCTTGAGTCGCCGTGACTCACTGCTGGCATCGTTTGCTGCGCCATCACTGCTACCTCGTCCACTCTCAGATCCACCACTCTGGACCTCTCACTGGCTCTCAATGACACCTGTTCTGCTCCCACCTTGGCCTTTCATGTGTGCATCCCCACGCCACTGCCAGTAGTCTGCATTAGTGCTGTCGGTGCGATTGGCTACCTGTGTGCTGTTGTGTGCTGCTGTCATCATGCCATCACATCCTCGTGGGCTGCTTGTATGTACTCCGTTTGGTGGGTGCACACTGGGTCCAGCATTGCTGGTCACGGCTTGACCTGCTTGCCCCTCGGGCAGCATGCTGGGCTGATTGGGTGTGATTGCGTCCATGGACGCATTTGTTGTTGTCACAGCAGCAGTCTCATCTGTGGATGTCTCTGCCTTACTGTCTTTGTTGACTTCTCCACCCTCAGGCTCAACATTGTCCTCTGCCACCTCCTTGTGGCTCATTACCACTCCATGGAGCTCCCCGCTTGACTCCTTGTCATGCAGTATCCATGTCGGCTGTATGTTGGTCATCTCATCATTTGGGACTTCACTGAGCTTGTCACTTGCTCTCATCCTCCATCCCTTGAGCAATGTGCTTGGGAGCTGTGGTGGTGGATTGCACGACATGCCTGCTGGCCTTGTGGGCCCTGCGCAATTTGCATGTGGGTTCATGACGTCAGTGGTCAGGTCGTTGACCACCTGACTAGCTGGTTGGGGTTGCTGGGACACGACAGATGTGCGATGGCCTTCCATGTCCTAACAGAAAAGGCAGAGATGCCCAAGCTATAGTACATTAGATAGGAATGAAAACTAAGTAGAATGAAACTCACCTCAGCCACTGCCTAAGACAGGCGAAAACAACTGAGGTGCATGTAACTGGGGTGAGGATATATATATACTATGGGTGAAGGTATACTCACATTATGTGATGTATAATATTGTAGTAATGAACCTGAATGAAGGTAATAATGCATATAATGGGATAAGCAAAGAGTCTAAAGGTTAAGCAAAACATGCCATGATACTTCTGATGCTTCTGTGGTTTCCAAGCTCCAGAAGCGTGGGAACTTTCTCAAAGGAAGTCCGGAATGGTGATTCCAAGTTCTGAAAGCATGGAAACATTCTGGAAGCAAGTCTGGAATGGTGGTTTCAAGTTCCGGAAGCATGGGAACTTTCTGGAAGCAAGTCCGGAAAGGTTGTTCCAAGTTCAGAACTCAGAATGCCAGAAAGGTATGGCTTATGGTTGAATACTATCACTCCCACTCGAGTATAACCATAATCCCATAGCTTTGATGAACTTCCAGTGTTGATCCCTCACAAGTGGCTTTGTGTGTATATCTGCTACTATGTCTCCAGTTGGGACATAGTGGACAATCACTTCCCCTTTGCCCACCAGGTCATCCCAAACAAAGTGATACTTCTGTTGGATATGTTTGGTTCATGCTCAAAATTGTGGATCACAAGACAGAATTATGGCAGCTTGATTATCACAGAATAATTGAGTTGGCCCCTTTTGTGGATGTCCAATTTTGTCAAAGAATGTTCAGAGCCAAGCAAGATGTTGTCCAGTATTGCTGAGTCCAATATATTCTGATTCTATGGTGGAGAGTGTGACCATGCTTTGTTGTTCACTAGACCAGGAGATAGGTCCACAATTGCTCATGAATAGGAAACCAGAAGTGGACTGGGAGTTGTCGGGATCTTGGAACCATCTGGCATTGGTATATCCATGGAAATCCAAATCCATAGAGAGCTCTGTTCCATCAAATCTGAGCTTCATATCCTTCGTGGCTTGGATATATCTGAGTACACATTTTGCAGCCTTCTAGTGTGCAAGTTTGGATTTGGCACTGAAATAGCTGAGTGTCCCGACTGCATATGCAATATCCGGACAGGTTCCAAGCATGAGGTACATCAAGGAACCAATGATGGTGAGGTATGAAACTTGGCGTCCTTCAATAACCTGTTCTAGAATGATCTGATCATCCTCAGGATCAGTTGCAGAGAGATGCAAGTTATGTGCCATAGGAGTCCATACAAGCTTATAGGCTAACCTGCCAGTATGCTCTAGGATGGTATGGAAATATTGAGCTTGGGACAGAGAGATGGTTTGGAGCTTGCAATTTCTCTTAATCTCAATTCCCAGGATGTACTTGGCTTCTCCAAGGTCCCACATCTTGAAGCTGGAAGAAAGCTTCTCCTTGATGGAGTCCATGAACTTTCAATTGGTGGCAGCTAAGAGTAGGTCATTGACATAGACAACAAGAAAGCAAACTTGTCCATCTTTTCGAAAGACCAAAAGGCAGGTTTCTGCATCTAAATGGGTGAAGCCAAGTTCTTCAAGCTTCCAGTCCAAAGTCTTGTTCCAAGTTCGTCTCACCTGCTTGAGTCCATATAGAGAACATTGGAGCTTCCAACAATACCCAGGTTGGATTAGAACACCATCTGGGGGAAGCATGTAAAGGTCTTCCTCCAGTTCTCCATTAAGGTATGCTGTTGAAACATCCATTTGGTCTAGCTCCAAATCATGTTTTGCAGCCAAGGCAATCAGGGTGCAAATAGAGTCAAGATTTGCAACTGGGGCGAAAACTTCCTGATAATCCACACCCTCCTTTTGGATAAAGCCTCTTGCAACTATCCGGACCTTGTATCGTTCCACATTTCCATGTTGGTCTCATTGATGCAGAAGACAGGTTTGGAGGTAATGGGAGTAATCCATTTTGGAATGAGAACTGTCTCGTAAACATGATTGGAGTTGAGACTGTGGAGTTCTTCCTCCACCGCTGACTTCCATAGTTCTGCTTCCACTCCAAAATATGCTTCCTTAAGTGTTTTTGGGAGAGATTCATCAGGGTTGGAGTTTGCAGATCCAGCGAACATGAAGTCTTCAATAGATGCAGAAAATGCTTCAGGAATGGCAGGCTCCTCTTCTGGAGGTTCAGGAGATTGATTTGGTGGTTCTGAATTAGAAGAGGGTTCCAGGTCTGGATCATGCTGCTGTGCCTCATGTTCTTCACGGTTTGCTTGCCTTTCAGCCTCCTCTTCCAGTGTATGTTGGTATTCCTTATTCTTATTTGCTGGTTGACATTGTCGACCATTGCACCATACGCCAGCCACAACCCAAGCTGGGGCCAGATTGGGAGCTGGAACCGGAACTGGGACCAGAGTTGGATCAGGAGCTAGAGCTAGGGCTGAAACCAGAACCAGAACCGAAACTGGATCAGGAGCTAGAACTGAAGATAAACCCCTCAGAACCACAGGAACTGCTGGAGCTAGTGGGGCTGCTGGAATTTCTGGTGGAACATCTAGGTGAAGCTATGCAAGACAGTCAGCAAGCTCTTGAATGATAGGGCTTGCTGGTCACTTTGGGATGTTTGGCTCAACTATGTTTTGATCTCCCACTGGCCTAGAATTCAATGGGCATTGACCATCACCATCATTATCATGGTTGTGTTCTGGTTGACAGAGGTGCTCTGGAAGCAGACCCTCCCACTGTCCCTCAACAGTGGGGTCATTCCATGGTGCTGATTCCGCTTCTGGTATGTTTCCGGTTTTATTGAACGTGACATGTCAGCTGGAAATGATGGTTCGACATTCTAGATCCAGGAGCTTATAGGCTTGTTGTCCATATGTGTATCTGATCATTATACATTTCTTTCCATGTGGTCAGAATTTTCCTTCATGTTGTTCCTTTGATGTAGGCATATGCTGGGCATCCAAAGGGTCGGAAGAGAGTAGGGTCAACCTGTCAGTTGAAGAGGACCTGGTATGGAATCTTTCCATCAATTCCAGAGGCTGGACTTCTTGCCGTAACATAGGCAGCAGTAGCCATCACATCAGCCCAGAAGGATTTTGGAAGCTTTGACTCCTCAAGCATTGTATTTGCAAGAGTGGACAGCATTTGGTTCATCCATTATGCCAGCCCATTTTGTTCTGGTGTATATGGGGCAGATGTTTCATGAAGTGTTCCATCAGTTTGGAGTTGATTTTGGAATGCCTTGTTAACATATTCAGTTCCTCCATCGCTGCAAACCCATTTGACATAGGATTCGGAAAAGTCCTCCCGACCCACTTCCAACTGGAACACAGTTTTGACATCCTTTTTCCATTGGTTGTAAATCTGTAGTGCTTCATTTTTCTGCTTCATGAAATAGACCCAAGGAAACTGAGTGAAGTTATCCACAATGACAATCCAAAACCGGTGGCCTTCTTGGGATCTTGGGGTTATAGGAGCTTCAACATCTGTATGAACCATTTCAAGTGGACGAGTGGTGTGAGGGTGTTCCTGATGTTCAAAAGGTAGCTTCTTCATCTTTCCAAGAACACATGCTTCACAAAATGTGGGAGTGCCAATGAGCATATCTATCCCTTGGAGTTGACCAGATTTCACCATTTGTTAAATGCGGTTTGTGGAGATGTGGCCCATGCGCCTATGTAAGAGATTTATATCCACAGTGGCGAGTGTGGCTTCCTTTTGGTCATCTGGGATAGCTCTTGCATGATATAGTCCATTTTTGTATGCAGCAACAAGTATGGTGTTCTGGCCCTTCCAAACATAGCACATGTCGGAACCTGCCGGAAACATGGTAGAGAGGCCAGCAGAGGCAAGTCAGTTTATAGAGATTAGGGAGATCCGGAACTCCAGAATTAGAAGGACATTGGAGAGGATAATCTCATAAGTGGTTCCAGAGGCTTTGGAAATGAGTGGAACAGTGCCTATTCCTATGGCCATGGTGGTGGAGTTGTCTCCAAGGGTTACTGGGTGAGGAGGTTGTAATGGTCAGTATGTTTGGAACCAGGAGCAGTGAGGGACAATATGTGAGAATGCTCCAGAGTCAATGATCAGTGCTCTCTCACTGTCCTCAGATTGGGATGACAAGTAAGTGTGGATGTGTTGCATTGCTGACTCGGAATGGGATACACGTTCATTAGCTATATTTGCACTTTCCAGTGGATCCGGTGTGCCCTCAACCACAATTGCCTTATCCTTTCCTTTCTCTGACTTTCTAAACCCACCCTTTCTCAGTTCTGACACCCACTTCTTGTAAGTGTTGCAATCAGAGCTGTTGTGGATTGTAAAGAGATGGTGTTCACACCAAGTATTGGCATGTGAAGGGCAAGCTGATGGCTTGGAGCTTCCAGTCCAGGAAGCTTTCATGGCCGACTCGGAATGTCCAGAACGGTAGCGCCGGGAGTCTTTGGAAGTGATGCAGGTCACGATGGAGTCAAATGTGAGTTTGCTCTCCCCCACCATGTTAACAACAGAGGATTTGAACATTTCCTATTCTGGGTTTTTTGGAAGGGAATTGAGGAGAATGAAAGAGAGGACTTTGTTGTCCATAGAGTATTTCATCACAGCAAGGCAGGACTTGACCATTTGAAGCGCAAAGATGTGTTCAGAGACAGCAGAGGTCCCATCCCACATGCTGCTGAAAAGTTGTTGGAAGAGGTAGAAGATGGAGGAGATATTTGGAGTTTCATGGAGTGTGACAAGGGCATCGAAGAGTGCCTTGGAGCTGGTCTCCTTACATGTTTTCATGAGGAGGGCATCTGAGATACACAGCAGGATAATGCCATGAGCCTTCTCATCACATTCCTGCCATGCACGAACATTGGAGGCAGTGACAAGGGTCAACAGGACAGGAATTACATCAGTCCCTGAGACTACGCTAAAAACCTTTTCTGCTCGAAGTTTAGCCAAGATCCAAACCTTCTAGATTTTGTAATTGTTTGGTCCAATGAGGATTTCTTCTGCACCCATGGTGTCTGAGGGCAATATGATGCAGATGGAGTATGTGTGTTCAAGATGAACTGGAAGTGAGTTCTGAGAAGAACTGGTGTGCACTAAGGAATGTGCTAGATGGAATTTGAGTTGTCACTGAGTGTTACCGTTAGCTTGTGCCAATAGGGCTCATAACCTAACAGAAAAGGCAGAGATGCCCAAGCTATAGTACATTAGATAGGAATGAAAACTAAGTAGAATGAAACTCACCTCAGCCTCTGCCTAAGACAGGCGAAGACAACTGAGGTGCATGTAACTGGGGTGAGGATATATATATACTATAGGTGAAGGTATACTTATATTATGTGATGTATAATATTGTAGTGATGAACCTGAATGAAGGTAATAATGCATATAATGGGATAAGCAAAGAGTCTAAAGGTTAAGCAAAACATGTCATGATACTTCTGATGCTTCCATGATTTCCGAGCTCCAGAAGCATGGGAACTTTCTGAAAGGAAGTCCGGAATGGTGATTCTGAGTTCTGGAAGTGTGGGAACTTTCTGGAAGCAAGTCTGAAAAGGTTGTTCCGAGTTCAGAACTCAGAATGCCAGAAAGGTACAGCTTATGGTTGAATACTGTCATGTCCTTGCCATTGTCTTCCTAGCTGCTCACAGTGGCTGCGAGGCTCACACCATCAGTTGCTGCTGCGGCTTCATCCTTGCTAACTCTCATGCTAGCCCTCTTAGCCCTCTGACCCATTTCTTGTCTCTTTCTGACTCAGCTTGGGTTTTCCATGCCTTGTCTCAGCTTGCGACAACTCTAGATAGGTTTTTCTTTGACTTTGGCTTCTTCTGACTTGAATCCAACTGTTCTGCATTCGCACACCTTGTGGCTGTGCTCGCCACACTTCCGACAGGCTCCGTCAAAGGTTTTTCGTGTGCATGCAGCCACTTGTGGCTCTGCATTGTGACATCCTTCGAGTTCTGGTGGTCATTCTTGTAGCGGTTGTACTGTAGACTTGTTGAATCAATTTGTCAGGTGTTTGTAGCAGTCGTGAGCTGTTGTGAGGTGAAGCATGGACCCTAAAATTAGATCAGGGACTCCTATAGTCAAAATGGGTTTTGCTATAGCTTCGAGTTGCAGGTTGGGCTTCAAGACTGTGCCGTTGAGATAGGATAATAGACCAGCTTCATTGATGACCATTTTGACTTTCTTGCGCCATGTGGACCAGTTTTGACCATCCATTGCAAGCTGTGGTACATCATCGTTGAACTCCATTGGGTAAGACTTTCTTAGGATTTAGCTGGTGAGTGAGCTACTCTGTGCTATGCAGGGCTCATAACCTGTAGAAAACTATAGTGTAGTCACTAAAGAAAAAACTACAGTACTCGACGACTGAATAAGGTCATGCTTATGTAAGCTACTACTATTCGAACCCATACAAAATGGATTTACAATACAAAGGGGTAGCAAGATCTGTGCCGGATGATAAGGAAGATTTGCAGGAGGAGCAAGACATGTGGGTGGAGCAATTCATGATGGCATTTGTGAGTATATACCATCTGGTACCTGGCTCACTGACAACATTCCTTGACAGGATCTGTGGGAGAAGGCCTTAAATGAGGCCAATGGTCTCAGTGTTGACACAGACCTTGATGATGACATGGCCACCCACATTGTGGAGGTTGAGCACAAGCAGTTGGAGTGGAGACAGAAAGGTGATGGAGCAGATGCAAGATGAACCCCCACTGGTGACTCAAGAGTTGGCAATTGATGTTAAGGAGGTGGAGTGGGCAGTGGTGCTGGTTGCTGAAAGGTGGGCAGTGTCATCTGACGCACCATTGGTCACATCATCCATATGCAAGGTGAGCGGCAATTTGTAGAAAGTGGCTTACCAGACTAATAACAGACTAGTGGGGGTAGGCCAAGGATGATGACAACAACAGGGCCATGTCCATAGTGAGCAAGAGGAAGATGCCTGCGACAAAGGTGGTGCCCCAGTATGTCAGGGTGCCAAACATGTGCAATGTTTGCCAGAGAGCTGGGCTCACATTGGTCTGTGCCTACAGGACTGGCTCGGCATGCACCCAGTGCCAGAAATTTAAGACCAAGTGCAGCTTTGCACAAGGTTGCCATGGCCCAAGGAAGACGTTGGAGTTGGCAGGGGGTACTGGAGCGACTATCATCGTTGAGATGACATGGAGTAAGTCAGTGATTCAGCCTCCATTTCCCTAACTGACTGATTGGACAGATGGTAGACCAGTACAGGCTACAGCCAAGGCTGGCCTCAGCAACAGGGTGAAGTCACCCATCAAGCTCAATAAGGACAGTGAGGGCAAGTGGAAGAAGACCCCAACCAAGATGAAGGGGAAAGGGTGCACAGTGCTGAAGAAGATCAGTGCCAAGATGGAGGCCCAGAAGACCCAGGATGTGGTAGCCTGGCACCTCAATCACCTCCACTTCTGGCACCTCAATCACCTTTACTTCTGGCTCTTCCAGATCTGAGCCAAGGTCAAGGAGCTGGAAACAGAGCATGCAGTGGTGATGTCAGAGGTCAGTGAGATAGTAGAGGGCCTTGAGGAGTTGGACCTGTAGGGTAGCTCAGTAGTCCACCATGTCTCTGTCTCACTGTCCTGTAGTCAAATATTTTTACTATACGCAATGCAAGTCATGGTCTGGTCTTTTGGTGTGAATTGAGAGAAAGGAAAGGAAAAGTGAGGGAAACATAAGTGAGAAAAGTATAGAAATAAAAATAGCAAGCAAAAGTAAAAAATAAATGAAATTACTGTTCTGTGTGCAACTTTCCACTTGGCTTTTCTTCTTTGGTCTTCTTTCTTTGTCTATACCTACCAGTCATCTGCAGTCTAAGTTCTGGTCTTCAATATGGGCAGTCTATGGTGTCAATGGGCACAGTGTCCCTTCATGCATTCAAAAAGAAAGTAGTCCTAGTTGTTGGATATTTTATTCCATATATGGTATTACCTGCTTACCTAAGCATACCTACATCGCACCATAGTTAGCTTTCTTTTACTTAGTGACTTACTGAGTATTCTACAGGTTATGAGCCCTGGTACTTACCAGTAACCCATCAGTTCAGAGAATGACTTACTCAAAATGACCCAAGAATGGCAAGAAAAATCTCATACCTAGCCTTGCAGTTAATGGACGGAATTGGTTGGACTACTGCAAGAAGCTTTTTCAAGCAGCGGCAGTACAAGATTTACAGGGACTACTCGACGGGACCAAAACGAAGCCAAATGAGCCATGGGACCCGTGGCGCATAGCTGCATGGCTGCACGACAACACCGAAGCGCAGTACTTGATAGTCACGACAACCCCATTTACCATTCACGACCACTTTACCCTGTCAATGATGGCTCACGAAATGTTCACGCGACTCAACAGTCTATTCGAGACGCCTACAGAAGTCACGCGCACAGCTGCACGACATGAGAAAACGCCCAACGACACTTGTCGGAGGTGTGGCGAGCTCGGACACAAGGCGTGGGAGTGTGGACAGGTCGAGAACAAGTCGGACAGGTGGGAAGTCGAGAAGACACTGCATGGGAGGCGTCGCGAATGCAAACGTGACACGGAAAACCTCAAGGGAGTCCAGTCGAGAGGTTGGAGGGGCAGGAATGACAACAGCGAGGACGCAGAAGCCCATCGCACACCGGTTGCACCCCAGGAACCCGAGACGACGAGTCAACAGGTCGACGACAAGACCATTGACACCCCAGACATGAGCGCGACGAGCGCTGAGCCAGTAGCGCCAGCAGACAGGTCGTGCAACCGAGTCGGACTCGGAACAAAGAGACGAGTGGGTAAGGAGGGTGAGAAATTGCGCGGGAAAGTCGGCGAGAAGGTAGTCGGAGCGAGAGGACCGGGCACGGAGACCATGGACCTACAGGCTGACGGCGTAAGCCTTGCGACCCCGGCGAGTGGCCCCCTAGCACGAGACGACAAAGTCCTACTCACCACAAACCTACCAGTGGAGTCGGAACCACCATGACGCACCACGCAGCCGATATGGACACCGCACGACACGGGTTCGAGCGGAGAGGGCCGAGGAGTGGCCACAAGCCACATGGAGGCAGCGGGTGACAAGGTCAAGGGTGGGGAGACGGACGACGACGAATGTCAAGCGCCCGAGCGCATCGACGAACCGGAAAGTCGTGTGGAGACGTCCGAGGACGAGACCACGACGACGACACCAGATGCACCCCACAGCACACCGCTCGAGGGGGAGTGCACAGGTCAGACGAGCGGCGGCGGCAGCGAGCTGACCGTACGCGAGACGGACTGGCTGACGAAGACAACCGGCGCGAGTGCATCGAGCGCATCGCACGACCACCCAGCTGAGGACCCCGAGCCGACGAACCCAAGTAGACCGTCAGAGGACCCTGCGGACACGCCGGGTGACGACGAGCGTCGTCCAGACGCACCCACAGAGCCACCCGACAAGGCTGAGGGAGCGAAGGGGCGAGGGGGCGACAAGTGGGCCGAGACGAGGGTACCCGAGGCGTCGAGAGAGCACGCAGGGGGCACGGGCAACGGCAGCATCGAAACGCGTCGACCCGAGAAGGAATCTGGAGGCCTCACAGGCATACAGGTCGAGCCAGGGGGCGAACCCGGCGAACCCGAAGGAACCAGAAGCGCCGCGCATGAAGACGCGGGCGCAATGGCCGACGGCAGGGCAGAGGAAGCGCAGGGTGAGGCAGAGAGGTCGGCGACGAGTCGAGTTGAGTCGATCGTGGGGAAGAGCGATAGCGCAACGATGCGCGAGCGATCAACGACGCTAGTCGAAGAAGATTGTCAGCACACCTCACAGGACGACGACGACGTACCGGGCGCACCACCAGAGCCTCCTCCACCACTCACTACCCCACACAACACCGCGATACAGCAGGACGAGCCCCCGAGCATCGAGCTCAAGGGGGAAAGAATAAGGGATCCGAGCTGCGACGCCGGACCTACCAGCGATGAAGCGGACGCGTCGGGAGCGTCGGAAGACGACGAGGACCCTAGGAATAGGCCAAGGAAGCTGCGCAACACGTTAGAACGCCCCGCAGAACGAGCAGAGCAGGTTGAGGGGGAGAACTCACCTGCAGTGTCCCCAGACGAGTCAGGCGACCCGGGACACGAAACGGACGCGATGGGAGCATTGAGGACCGTCGAGGAGGACGATAAGATGCCGAGGAACCTGCGGAACACGTCAGAACGGGCGCACGAACGGTCAGAGCCGGGTGAGGAGAAGTACCCACCTGATGGTGCTCAGATTGAGCCAGAAAAGCCGGGCGGCGAAACGGCCGCACCGTGCGATGCCCACACCTACCAAGAATACCCCAGAGGCATGACGAACGACGACGGCGGCGATATGAACGCGTCAAGCCAAGATAGCACGCCAGGAGGCCGGATGGGTGAGTGGGACAGGTCGGGCGACGTCGAGGGCGATTTGGACCGGGCCAAGGGTATTTACAGCGCCGGATACGATGGGATATGCCCCGGAAGCGGCGGAAACGTGTGCGTCGGCGATACGAACGCGCCGCGTCGAGGTAGAAGGCCGGGAGGCGATTTGGGCGAGCGGAACGAGTTGAGAGGCGTTGAGGTCGATCAGGAGCTCCGGAACGATGGGGAAGGCGACGGATACGATGGGAGATGAGGTGGAATGGACGACGCAACGAGCAGCGCACGGCACGACTCGAAACGAGTCGGAACGCGACTGCTAGCTAGGCAACAAGGTCAGCACCAAAGATTCACGCGCAACGTGATGGCACACGTACCTGAGCCATCCCAACCACCCTACATCTATCCTAGACGACCCATACGACTGCCGAACCCACCACGTCACCGTAGACGACTCAAAACGAGTCCTAGAGAAGTCAGTACCCAGGAGGACCTACCAGGTCGAACGGACGCGTTGAGGTCGCACCGAGCGAGTCGGATGCGGCAGATATGTTGTATATGGACAGGATATAGTGGAAGACCAATCCCGAGGCGCGATACGCGAAGACGAGGCCACTAGAGCCTATCGAGGACGGATCGCGCGCACTGGGACAGCACGACCGTGACGCGAGCCGCGACTTCCATATCGGGCAACCGGTCGAGTGACACGCGACGCGACGACGCAGCTCACTCACTCGGACTACGATAGAATTCATTTAAATCATTTGGTATATTTTTCATTTGATTTTACCTTTTTGCCATAGAGCAAACACTTACAGCTAATGTCTTAGCCCCTCGTGTTTGAGGGGGAGTGTTGGATATTTTATTCCACATATGGTATTACCTGCTTACCTAAGCATACCTACATCGCACCATAGTTAGCTTTCTTTTACTTAGTGACTTACTGAGTATTCTACACTAGTAGGATATTGGAGGAGACACCAAGAGAAGGGAAAAAGAGGAAACAATGATGGACTGATTTTTTTTTTAAACAGTCTAGGGTATAATGGACTGTCTGTGATCATATGTTCAGTAATGGAGAGAGAGCAAGAGTCACTGGTCTAAACCCAGGGTAAAATGGAGACTATTGTAGAGGAGAAAAGGATATCGGTATTCAGTGCTAGGCACTAGTCCAGACCATAGGAATCCAGTTCTTCCTCATTGGGCTCTTTGATGTCTTCTTCTGCCAGCTTGTCCAGTTCTTCATCATTCATGTTATGGCGATGCTCAGTCACACCTACACATAACGGACTTAGTCAAATTTTCATCTTTCTTCCTTATCTTATCTTCTATCTTATCAGATAATCTGGGTACAGCTGTCAAGGAATCTAATATTGTATATGCTGGCCTGTACCCAGTACCCACCTTCCTTTTATGGTAATTCATCTTCCTACCAGATCCACGATTTGCCTTTCATTATGCACATGCTTCTCTTCATTTCTGTGCAGTGCATGGCTATGTTTCATTTCCGCTATGCTTCTCTTCTTTTCCATTCTACCCCTGCCACGGCATAGTTACCTCATGCATCACTCCATGCTGCACACCTCATGTGCATGCTTCTACCTAGGCTATGCTGCCACATACTATAGCTATGTTGGGACTAGTATCATTAGATATGGTACAAACATGTACAAACAGTAGAGTAGTATATAAGGGTGCAAGTCCCAGCCAGAGAACTCCAGTCTAGTTCTCTTGGTCTTTATACCAAACACATGACTCAGTTGGACCTAGTGTCCTAGTTCCCCTTCATCTTCCAGTAGTTGCCAGTATCTTTGTGATTCCCTGAAGCACTCAGTTTTTGGTTGTTTCACTAGAACTAGACTACGTTTTACCACTTTACCGAATCACCCCGAACGAATCCATACAAGTCAGTGGTCAGTTCAAGTCCTCAAACACATAGTGCTTATCATACATGGTGCTAGTGCCCATTTCCTTTCATAGGTCACTCTGCCCCTTCACCCCTTTTGTCAACCGTCCAGTTGAGGACAACCTTCGCCACCTCTATATCGCCCGCCTAGGAGATAACGGGCCATTACCTATCAGAGAAGGTTGGAAAATAGTAGAAAGGGAAAGTCAGCAGGAACAGGTCTTGGTAGGAGCACTGCCCCTGGACCCAGCGTGTGAAGAGGGTAACCTTCTGTCCCCTGATGCTAGATTTTTTGCCATGCTCGACAAACTGTTAGAGCCAGCATTCTTCAATTTCTTAAAAGATTCAGACGGCGAGTGGGACTCCAAGGAAGGCAAAGACCCGCTAGAGTTGGTGGCATTCGCCCTCAGATTGGAAGACCCCAGTGCCTCACGAATACCCCCGGCTTCACAAGAGTCAGTCATCTCTTTGGCACACCAAGAAGCCAACATCAACCCCAATGACTTACCAGACCCATCAGAGGCACCTTAGCAAGGCCCCTCACCATACACCCTCCGGAAGGAACGTGGGTGGAGTGTAATGGACTGTGGATCAGAGATCAGACTCACACACATCTACCTCGGCACAGAGCTAAGGTTAGATGATCAGGAAAGGATCTTTGAAGTAAAAAAAAAAAAAGAGGAGGAACGGGTACCAGAGGAAGTACCTGAGAGAAAGAGAAAGCAGTGGACTTATGAAAAGGCCATTAGATGAGGCCCAGTCGCGAAAGAACCCACGAGGACCAGCAAATGCTTATGTCCTCTCAACGTATTACACAAACCTTCCAAATTCCTGTAGTCATACTTTCAGAATATCATGTCAAACCTTCCCCCTGCCCTTGCAGAAGCCCTCATCCAGACTGCAACCAATGGAGGAGGAGTCTGAGGAGACCTAGCCACCTAACTCAGGATCTACATGGAGAGACAAGCAACAAGTATCAAGGCCAAATGCCTCCTAAACTCCAATCTACAGAATGACCTAGACCAGCTCAAAGCACAAGAACTCGCAATGCCTAGTGGGTCGGGCGCCACTAGTGCAAGAAAAGAAGAGCCCAAGTTGTCGAAAATATTTGCAGACCCTGGTACCTTTGATGGTACTAAAGGAAAGAAATTCAAAGAATAATGGACCTGTGTACGAGCGTGGAAAGCTGCTAACGGAGAAGCCCTATGCGGGCAAAGAGCGATTCAAGCTGTCCTCTCACAGATGGTGGGAGGAGAAGCCGGAGGCTTTCCATGCACCCAGCTAAATGCCATGCTATCCCTCAAAGAAATCCTTTCATGGGAAGAATTCACAGAAAAGATAGAAACTCATTTCCGGTCATCCACGGAAAAAGATTGGAACCAGACCGCCATTATGAACCTCAAACAGGAGGCCATGACAATGGACGCCTTCCTGTTAAAGTTTGAAAACTATGAAGTAATGGCCAGGTACGAAGAAGGGTGACTCATTGAGTTGCTAGAGACAAATGCTGACTGACAAATCATGGAACGGCTAATTCTGGACAATGGCAGATTCACAGATCTCACCACATTCAAGCAAGAACTGCAGAAGGCTGGAACCAGCAAGCAGCTTCTCAAATATATCCAAAAGGGAACAGCCAAAAGGGTCCACAAAAGAAACCCTAATGCCATGGACATAGATGCCATTTCACAAGGCGGCAAATCAAAATGCTTCAACTGTGGTGTAGAAGGCCATTTCAGCAAAGACTGCACCAAAACAAAGATTCAGTGCCCTGAATGCCACTTCTTCGGCAGTGGACATCAGAAAGCCTGCTCCAAAAGAAGCAAAGCACAAGGAAACAGTCAAGGTGGCTGCAAGGTTCAGTCCGTGGAGACCACAAACATACACACGTCCTGGGATGACGATAAAAGCACCAAATCTGAAAAAGGCAAAGGCCGTGATTATTGGCAAGCAATCCAAGGCATGAACTTCGAGGAAGCCCATGCCTGGTTTAAAGATTATGAAACCCTTGCTGGAAAGAAGACAGGAAAAGATTAGGTTCAATGCACATATCTGGATGTGCTGCGAACCATAACTGATATGAAAACCTCCCCATGAAAGAATCCGAAGGAAGCAAGGATCCCGCGGGAGAACAAAAAATTATTTCACCTTTCAACTCACTGTCAGAGGGCTTGGCAGGGATGTCACTCCTGTGCTTAATTCCTCTAAATAAAGGCAAACAAAGAACCAGAAACCCCAGATGATACCTTTGTACGAACATTAGTGCCAATACGTGAAATCATATTATCTATTCGGATAGCACTGTTTGAAGGGCGGCAGAACTTTATTTCCACCAATGCACTTCTGGACTCAGGTGCAAATGCCATATTTATAGATACCAAATGGGCAGAAAAGCACAAAATCCCTCTGACCCAATTAAGAAATTCAATCCCTATTTTCAATGTGGATGGAACAAGGAACTCCGCTGGCAGCATTACGCACTCAGCAGAGCTGGTAGTTGAATTCCAGGGTCACAAAGAAAAGATCTGAGCAGAAGTCATGGACCTTGGGAAGAACCAGTTCATTCTAGGGTTCTCTTGGCTAAAACACCACAACCCAGAAATAGATTGGTCCAAAGACACGGTCAAGATGATATGTTGCCCAAGACACTGTTGCATGCTGCAGGATAAACCCTTTTTCATTCAAGAAATCGAAAAACAGGAATACGACATCCAATTATCGGGAATAGGATCCCGATAGCGCAGGAACACGAAGGGATATGATAGTCCTAGTGGAGACACTCACTAAGGACAATGGTTCTTGGTTGGAGAGCAAGGTGAAGTATATGAGAAGGGTCTAGTGGA